>OMNR01057644.1:0-10130 GCA_900303205.1 Mora moro
GGAATGAAATGGCAAGGACCTCGTTGCCTCCCTGTCAACTACATCAGAAGTGTTTTCTAGATTCTTCTCCTGCCTTTATAACCACTCCTTCCGCATGCGCGGCGCGCTCTGGAATTCTGAGATCATTTTACCGCATGGTTACGCGTGCGAAGACGCACCAAGTCATACGTCATTAAAAATATACGTCTCTCTATAACAGCTAATTTCTCAACTCCTGCATTAGTAGCCTTCTGCAGTAGAAATAGTAAGATATAGATGTCTGCAGTATTGTGCTGTATTATCACTACTGCAAATTGTATTGGATATGTTGATATGCTGTTTTTTGCCTTTAGTTTCTAATTATTAGTTGGATTAATTGAACAATCTAGTGCTCGGATATCTTGAGGAAGGTTGTTGTGGCAGACAGAATAGTATTCGTAGTAGGCTGTAGCCTTCAGGCTATAACCTACTAGGCCTATGTATGTGTTGACAGCCAATATTAGGCCTAAATGTTGCGAAATGTGTTCACAAAAGAAGCAAATGAACACTGACTTACAAATCTCTTATTCAAAACACTGAATAAAAACACTGATCTAACATCTAACCCTGTTCAGAATTAGGCCTATATAGGCTATCATAGCCTAGTCATTGCTTTACATTCCTTATAAAGTATACATGCCCTTTATTGAATTGGTAGGCCTAGAACCTTCTTTTATTGGCGATGGTAGTTTGTGTATGTTAAATAAACCTTCCCAGATGATATACCTTGAGCAAGACGCATGCGCAAAGAGACGAAAGAGCTCTTCGGTAAAAAAAAAAAAAAGAAAAAAAAAAGCTTCTCACACAATGCCACGCGTGCGCGGTGTGCCGCTCATCACGAACCAAATCGCTGCATCTTTTTAAGGTAGCTTACTAGCATTCTCTTTTACGACCAAAGGTCGCACGGAGTCAGGGACGCGCCTTTTAGTCACGGGAACGGTCCGCGCGTTCACGACATGCCAGCTCGCGCCTTCCCAGTGTTGAGTATCAAACAGCGCGAGGGGGTCGAGCCTCACGGTTGCACCGGGTCAGCACGGCCGGAGGATTCTGTCGCGTTTATTTTGCGAGTAATGTTATTTTTTATTTTGCTCGGGAGGTAATTGACATTGCAAACCGATGCGTATGATCGGGCACCGGGAGCACACACTATGGTCCGGGAAACACGGCATTTATGGGTTGGAAATTTACCCGAAAATGTGCGAGAAGAGAAAATCATTGAACACTTTAAGCGGTGAGTATTGACTGATGGTGCGACGTGCGTGCGGATCTTAACAATAGGTCCTCAATCACGTTTCCACCTCCCCATCACATCAACTGGATTCCGAGAAAAGCAATAGTCTTGTTTATGGCGAGATGCCATGCAGTGCTTTTACTGTCAGTTCGCACTAACCAATATCAATACCTGCATCTGGCTGCACACAAATGGCTGGGCTGGCTTCAAATCCAAGATAGCCGTTTCTTTGCACATAACTTGTTGGTCATACATTAACATCACACCACATAAGATCTTGCGTGCTATGTGTCACTTGGTAAATGACGACTAGAAGCACACTTTCACTGTAAACAAACTCCACTCTACCTGACAGGACCGTTTTCGGCGACTGGTGGCTCTGGTGCTTTTTGAAAAACATATTTTTCATCACCACTGAAGGCATATGCTACTGGGAGTATCTGTTACAGCGAGTTTTGAAACCAGTGTTTTGCCTCTTCTTTAAATACGAATCTACCAGTTCCAGTCACGTCTTTATTCTTAACATGTGCACTTATGACCACATTGGGTTTAATTAGCGTGCTCGTCTGCACACGAGAGATAATGCAATGGTCGCAGGAGCAGCTCACAATTAATGAGATGCCACGATGCTCCTTCCCTCGGCTATGTAAAGTGTTTCCGTCCAATGTAAAGACGTCTTTCCACAAAACGTGCAATGCGGTTTAGGTGATGTTGAATGTTGCATCAGTCCTGCTGCATGCAATGTGCAAAATAAATCTTACTGAAGAGATTTAGCTTGCCACATACTAACATTTTTCCTCCCCATTATTCCTGAACCGTGAATTGCTTAACAGTGCAGCCTAGTGTGGAAGTGATCGTAGCACAGCGGAACATCGTCAATATCAGGAGATTAATCATTACACATTATTATTATTATTATTATTATTTGAAATATCTCAACTGCGGCGAATGAGTCATTTAATTGCAATTTCAATTAATGCTATTTTTGGCTTTGTTAGACAAAAGGAAATATAACCATGAAATGTGTGGGTCTGGGATCAGCACTGTTCTCCAGCTTCTCAGTGCAAGAAGCTGGAAGTGGCTTCGCTGTCATAAAAAAAAAAAACACCCAACATATGGATCCGTGCACGGCCCCCAAATAGTCTGGCAAATAACACGCTAGCCTTTCATTTCCGATTTTCACATCAAGCTCGGCGTCGGTATACGATTTTCTCAATCAAACATGAATTAAACGGAGGGGGGTGTGTGTGTGTCTATCTATCCGACAGAATATTAGAAAACCAAGACGTCCACTGCAAAAAACCAAATGGATTACTGTAGTGAAATTGGCCATTTGCCGTCTATCTGCGGGCCTATGTTGTATCCCAGCTAGAGGGACGTCTAGACATGAATATATTAAGAGCGCTGCTATACCGCGCAGCCCGTTTGATCCCGCGCTACCTCGATCTATATTACCGTATGCCGTCATCCTAACAATAGGTAATGGTCGCCAGTGATTGTTATTTTAATGCAGCCGGGCCGTATGGAAAACATAGGAGGAGGGCGGAGGGCGTTTCGGACAGCACGTTCAGTGTGTCCTCCATCGGCTACAATGTAAAGAGGGGTTATCGGAGTATGCAGGTGCATGACAGTCCAATGTGTGATAGAAGTCATTGAAGATGGGGGACGGCAGAATGAGTAAGCAGTGTGAACAGCTTTCTAAAATGGCGTCGGAGGCTATTCAATGTGGGAACTGGCATGCAATATATTTATGGTTAGTCTTCTCTAGGGCAGGTCTACCTCTTATGGCGAAACCAGCCTTGCATTCTTTTTTTTTTCTGCCACTGCCATTAAATAAAAGAAACATTCAATTTGGAGAGAAAAAAAAGATATAAAATAATACAGCCTAACCTTTATTTGTCCATGAGCAATGAAATGCTGATTATCACTATAACCGTTTTATTGATAGTTTTTTTTATTTTTTATTTTTTATTTTTTAAATAAATGGTAGAATCGCGGATAGGTTAATAGGACTACTAGGATTACCATAAGCCTACCATTCTTCCATATGGTAAAACTACTTTTAATAGCATACAGGCTATGCCTACGTTGTGTTATAAATGCCTATTGATAAGATATAATGCATATTCCATCTAAATGTCAAGTATGGTGCGCTGTCAAAACGACCCCTGTGGAACAACTTTCTTTAATAAAGGACATTTTCCTCAAATGCATTCCATATAAACCTATTATTTTCTGCAATATTAGTCTGCTAGAATGGATGACATTGAAAAACATTTATTTAAAAATAGAATACCTTCTAAGAACCTTCTCAGTAATCTGATCATATTAATAATGTGGGCATTTCTAAATGTTTTCCTTTATTTCTTAGATATGGACGTGTGGAGAGTGTCAAGGTCCTCCCTAAACGGGGGTCCGAAGGAGGAGTCGCAGCCTTTGTGGATTTTGTGGACATTAAAAGTGCCCAAAAGGCACACAATGCCATCAACAAGATGGGCGACAGGGACCTGCGGACGGATTACAATGAGCCAGGCACGATCCCGAGTGCCGCGAGAGGACTGGACGATAGTCTGTCCCTAGGGTCTCGCGGTCGGGATGTATCAGGGTTCACAAGGGCGGCCGGGGGGCCGGTGTACGCGCCCCCTGCCTCACTTCACAACAGGGATGGACGCTATGAACGCAGACTAGACGGGTAAGTGGACAAAGTTTCCCTGAAGGCAGGAGGAACTTTTCTTTTTTTATTGCTCCCCACCCACCACAGAGCATCTTTCCATCTATTCATTTAGTTGTTTTGGGGTTCAACAGGAGTGAGGTTAAGATCTCTAGGGAGCACCTCTAGAATTCCCAGGGTGTTTGGATTCCAGCGGTCTTGCGGTCACGAGGTGTCGACACTAGGACACCCTGTGAAAATGAAAGCGTGTTTGATGGCGTTGCGCAGACACATACATTGTGTCTGTTATGAATGGGTGGTTTGAGCGTGTTGTTTGAGATTTGTCTTTGGATCTTGAAATGAGTGAGTTGTGTGAGGCAATGAGTAAGAGGGGACAAAATACACAAGATGTTCATCTGCCTTTCCTGGGACTACCTCCTCGTCTGGAGTAACCATGCCCTCTGCTCCCTATGGATTCAATATGAAATCACTTGTATGTTTAAGCAACACAGCAACCGAGAATACACTCTCAATCATTTATGACAAGTGTGCAGTTGTTTGGACTAGTCAAATTGGATTTTCTAAAATATTTCCCACCTTTCCTGGTGGTACGAAAGTGATGTGGATAACCTATCCAGGATATGTATTTTATTCTCCCTCTCGGATTAACACCGACCACACGACCAAGGATGTTATATGATTCGGAAAACTCATGGCTGGGCATTTTTCCATCTCTTTCATTTTTTGTTTTGGATTATGTCTAAGGGCATTACACCAAAGTACTGGCAGACGTGTTGATTCCAGTTCAGACAACAGGAAATGTGAGCAGAATGTTTTCCTCCTTTCGCCTTTTGCCTTCCTCGTCTGTTTTTTTCTAAAAGGTCTAATAACAAAGTCTACCACAGTAGCTGTGGATAAATGTGAACCTTTGTTGGATCATACAAACGGATGGAAATAACAGACTTGAAAAGAGGGGTAACAGTGCCATTGGAGATTACCTTGCCTATCGCCAATGGATTACCGCACACCCATCTCAATGTGGAACTAGTCACGGAATATAACCTCCAGCGCCAGAAACATGAACAGTATTCAAAAGTCAACAGTTTCTTGCTTCTGCTGGTGGCCAGCGACTTGGAGAGACCGCAGACATCTATCAGTTATGAAACATCACTGAACCATTTGCTTTCTGGTTGGATGATTACTTTGCTGAATATGTTGATGCAAGGTCTGGATTACCAGTTGGAAGACATCTTTTTTGATCGATTTTTCCTCTGCCTCTATGGAATTGTTTCGCTACATTGTGATCTAATTGGAATTTTCTGGACTTGAACAAATGAAGATGAAAGACTTTCTATTTCATTTTCTGATGCAATAGGAGAGCCTTTGAAGCGTTGGTAGTTAAATATGTATACATGGACACTGAGCACGACGTTTAATATTTATCCAACGCATTTTAGTTTTCTCTCATTGGAAGTACAATCTGCAAATGTTTTTTCCCTCCTACAAGATCTTGAGATGGACAAGTTCACGCCCAGCTATATCAATTGAACTATTTATTTTATTTTTCGTGAAGAATAATGACCTGCAGCTAATTTGTGCCCCGGCGGTATCCACAGTGACAAGGATTACATTTTCCAACTGATGTATTTTTGCCTCTTTTTTTTGTCTGCACTCCACAACCTCCCCCTCATTTTGCTCACTATATTCTCTATATCTCCCTAGATTATATTTGGAATAATAGTCCAAGTTACTCCTCTCACAAAAGGTTGGTATGTCCTGCCCTGTGTATTATAGCTGTTCTTTCTAACCTCCTAGTTTGAACCCTCCTATTTCTCCCTCCATTCTCCCAACTAACTAAATGAGTAAATTGAGTAATACTGTATTTCTGCCTGTGTGAAGTTTCTTGGCTTCTGTCCTGGATTTCTTTCTAGTTCTCTTCTCTCACTCCCTGTGCCTAACCTGCGCTGCCCATCTCTATACCCCCTAGCTGAATGTCTTGGGCATTTTTCACCTTGTGATCAAAGTGAAAAATGTCACAATTGATAAACAGGATGGCTTGCCATATCATAAATACTGGATGTGTTTTTGTTGTTTAAATGCAATGCAGCCTTTTTTGAGTAAGTTCAATGTTATATTCTTATGACTCAATAATTTGCTCTCATTTGGTTCATCAAAGCTGGTCAACTTAAAACTGTGGGGAAAAAAGCTCATTACATTTAAATTCACTGTTGCTATCTTAGTCGTTATCTTGGTGGTTTGATTTTCAGACAGACTTAAACCTATATGTTAATGTAGGAAAAACTTCAGTTTCAGAGCCACTAAAATTAAAAGATCTGATAAATGGTTCCAGTAAAAGGGTGATGGTGCTGTATACAGCCCACAAAGACTGACTAATAATAAAACACAATTATATTTAGTATGCTAATACTAATCATGACAATACAGTTATAGAGACCACCACTCTCATACAAAAAAATGTCATTCATGAATAATGTAATAACCTGTATTGTGGAAATTGAAATTATGGGAATCTGCAAGTGGTACCTCAAATTTGCATTTTTGAGAGCATCTAGAGGTCAAAATAATCCATCAATTTCATTCCTGGCACACACATTTAAAATGCAATAAGAGCAAATTAAATTACCCTCCAACCTGCTGCAGCTATGGGTGGTGCATGGAAATAAGATTCCACTCCATCACCTCCAACACCTACTACAATACAGTAATCCTAACCTAATGCTTTGAGCAACAATGTATTTTTCTATTACGTAATTTGTATTTATTTTATTTTGTGTTTATTTTAGTGTCAACATCATATGAAAGCTATCATCATTACAAATTGAAATCAAACATGAAAACAATTCCCCAACATGAAAAGCACAATTCATCGGGAATACCCTTGAATTGTAATTACAAATCTCATCACTATATGTGCCCACTGGCCAGTAGATAGATGGGCAGAAGTGTGTGTACAATGTACAACAATGTGTAGGGAAGCCTGTATAGTTGGTTAATAGATATTCATATAAAATTGACGTTCTTTAGTTGTAGTGGTTATTGTGAATTCATTATCAATGGGAGCCTATTTGCAAGATTCCCATTGACAACCCAAATGTACAACATTGAGATGGCCATAACATTTAAATGAAAGGGAACCTGCAATGTTATGAACCTTAAACAATCCAAACAGTGGAACATTAACCAGTGATAATACAAAATCCTTTAGATAAAACCTCTTCTAGTGGCCATTCAGGATACTCATCAAAGTCTATTTGTATCCCTTTATCACAGTTTAAAAGTGATTCACAAGCCTATATTTGACAACATTCTCTAACCGCAAGCCCTAAGAAAGGAACAGGACATCAGAAAACCTCTTGGGAAAAACCTTGAGAAAGGACTCATGGGATGGTTAAGTCCAATAGGTGAAGGTTGGGTGCTTATTTACAAATAAACCTCAGGACCAATTTACTACAGCACATTTAACATTTGCCCTGTTTACACAATCGTTTTGAATCTCTCATCAAACCACAAATCACAATTTGTGGTTTGACTAGAGATAGAGTGACTAGAAATAGGTTCTGGTCTAGACAGCATCTCTTGAGGTGGCGTTGGTCACTGGTCATCAATATAAAGCAAGGGGGTTGGCATATGCAAATTCGCCCCTACAATTATTATTATACACGATTCGTGGCTTAACCAAAGCACACGTACACGGTCGCTAGGTCTCCACCCATTCTCGGAGAGAACCTTCTCGGAGAGAACCTTCTCGGAGAGAATGGGTGGAGATGGATGTGGTACAAACCTGAAACCTGTATGTGCGTGCGCATATCAAGCAGGGATTTCTTGTAAACTGCCCCCTTGTAAACAGGCTGAGTGCGTTGTGCCCTTTGTGTAAACAGATTAGGTTTTTTTTAAACTAGATACAATCTAGATTAGAAATGGTTGTACAATCTACATGTAAACATTGTTGATATTTCTTTTACATTAAAAAATGTAAATGGAGCACTGTTAAATGTACAGTTGTGTTCATCCGTTAAAGGTAGACAACCTAATATTGTCAACCACTAGGCGTTAGGGACGGGTATCGGCAGTAGGGCTGAACGATACGGTAAAAAAAAAATCGCGATTATGTTTTACAATTGCGATTATTTTGACAGATATTGCGATTGTGATATGATTCACTATTTTCGCTGAAAAAAAATTAAAATCATGATGTGAAAAATTGCAGTACCTGCGATTTGGATATTGCACTTGGCCATTTAGCGATTTGGATAATATTTTGTTAATTGTTCAGCCCTAATCGGCAGGGACCTCACAATACAATATTGTGATTTTAATCATAACATTGTATTACCATAATTTAATTTTTTGGGCATAATTGTACCTTTTGTGTGGTTTAACCTATGGGTATAAGGTTGGGGTTTGGGTTCTACAGGCCCATTGGTGTCCACCATTGTTTCTTATATGAAAGTCGCTGAACAGAACAGAACACAGTTGATGCCAATCAACTAGAGGCGAAAACACTATAGCACCCCCTGTAGGACGGTACCATCAATATGCTTCCACTAAGATTACATTGACATTTCAGGCTTACATTTGTTTTCTTTAAAAAAAACAAAAAAAACGCTTTTTGAGTCAACCTGAAGATACAAGTATTGCAGAAGCAAAGAATCGCGATACTCCATAAATCGTTTTTTTTGTTCCCCTCACCCCTACTAGGCATCACACCTAGCATCACCATGTTTGTCCTCCCCTCCCGTATCTCTCCTCCTGAAGATGCTTGCAGCCATGCTGGCACACCCACTGCACTTGTTTCATTGTGTGTTGTGCTTGAGATAGAATTATTAGAAGCCATTGGAAATGTTCACAATGTCAAGTGAAGAAGGTAGCTAAATTATTGAATTTGGTCATGAATTAGTCATTAGTCATATTTGGCCCTCTGTTCTGTGGGCGGGGACCTACTAGAAGATGCAACTACGCTGGAAATGTCACCCAAATAATGTCACCCGAATAAATATTACAAATGATCACACAAATCGTCAATGTGTGACCCGTGGAAAGTTTACCAGCGAGCAGGGACAACAGACCACTGTACTGTCAGCCACAATGTAAGGGTCTGTAGTTTACACTAGGAGATTTACAACCATGTGCGGTAATCTAACAACATACGAATCCTCGAGGGGTAGTGACACCCAAAACAAAATCTTAAAATCATACGTGTGACAGGAGGGCGGTTGGTTAGGTGGTTAAGGCTCCAACATGGGTTGGTGTAATCCTTTTGGTAGCAGTTGATCAATTTATGGCTTCTGAGTTGGAGTCTCATTTAGAAAGTTTTGCAAAAGTAATTATTGAAAGTCTTTTTGAGAAATAACAAATCTTGGATACAAATGCAGAATTACAATTGAATAACCTGTTTAAGACAGTAAATATGGCTGGGTGGTATTATTTTAGCTACATTTATCTTCATTCTGGAAATCGTATTTTATCTTTAAGCAATTAGAAAGTCAAAATATTTTTTTAATGTTTTTAAATATTTTTTGGTAACTTTACTGTGCTAGCTGTGGGTTGAAAAACTTAATTTATGTAAGTCATGATACTTGACAAAGTCAAATTATGAAGATGAGTGAGATGCATTGAATATGAATTGGCATACAACACATGTTGATATTTAATTTAAAATAATCTCTTTTGCATTATTACATTTTTTTTTTTTATTAATTTTTTTAAATTTATTTAACACTGATAATTAAAAAATACTATATTCACAACTCAATTGTCTCAACAATTTAGCCATTTAAAACAATGTAGTTTTCAAGTTCATATTATTTCAAGGCAGTTAAAAAAACGATTTACAAAATTCAGCCACTGATACACTTTGCGTTACACGTTGGCCGGAATAATGGTAATAATCTGTGTGCCAAAAAGCGTAATTTATATTGTTCTTTCCTTTCCTTTGCCCTGTGTCTCAGAACCGGCGAGAGTCGAGAGCGAGTGTACGATCACAATACGTACGGACACCATGACCGCGCTGGCAGCGGCAGCTTTGAGCGCCAGCGGCACTACGAAGCGGACTATTATCGCGACGCCAGGGAAAGAACTCTGGGCACAAGTGGTGCAAGCGGCTCCGTAACGCCGAGTGGAAGCGGTGCCTCAGCCTCAGCAGGCAGCAGCAGCAGCGGCGGTGGCGGCGGCGGGGCTATCGTTAGCTGCGTGGCTGGTAGCGGCGGGGCC
>OMNR01057649.1:0-10278 GCA_900303205.1 Mora moro
CTTCAGGCAACTGAAAAAATGTTCCTTCAACCCCTCCAGCTGTCCTCTCTCCTTACTTTACAGAGCATCCCCCAGGTCAGCACTAGGCAACTTCAACACTTTGTCAAAACAAATTTTCTGGTTCTGGTTCTGGTTCTGGTTTGTTACATTTAAGCGTCTTATTTGTAGTCAAGCAAAACCTTAATCTCCATAGTACACCCTATTTGATACCAATGTGTCTTGCCAAACTAGCCAAGAAACCATGTGGTGTGTTTTTTATAGTCTGAACATCTGTTCATCGAGATCCAGCTGTGAATAACTGTAGACTGTAGAAATCCCACCACCATAACGGTAAGAAAACAAATAAACGCAGGGGAGGAACATTGAGTTCAAACACACACTTCCATTCTACACTACAACCTTTCACTCTAAACTTACATTACTAAAGTTAACAGGCCATCTCTGTCATCAGCCTTAGAGTAAAAGTTTTGCATCGTATAATGTATGATTGAAAATGTAACACAAAGATGATGTCTATCAACTACTATTTTGACTTCTATCACTGGCATTGTTAATTGCATCTGTACACTTATATCCTCCTTAAACAGATCAACAAAATAAATGAATAGTTCATTTTATGTAAGCCTGCTCATGACATACTTGGTGTGAAGCAGTTGTGCATTTGCAGTAAAGGGGTCTTTCAAGATGTTTAAATCCACATGACACAACCCTTGGTCTTTGTTTGTAGGTGATCTTAAGAGCATTATATTTCCACTTCACTTTGAGATACACACATACCAATCTAGTTTAATATCCGTATCCAGTTCCATATCCACGGAACGCTCTTTAAATGATAACTTGGACCCTATTTTCCCATAATTTTGGATCTAAGTGACTAATGCAGACAACAATATTTGAAATTGGTCCAGTATTGAGTGAGAGCGCTTCAGCCGTCAGCCGCAAAACATCTACAATGTAACCCTTTGGGGCAATAGCTCCCCGTCAATGCACGTCTTCTAAAAGTCCTTGTTTTTGCCACGGACAGGCTCAGATTGTTGTAAGCATCTGACACCATTATGGACAGAATCCCTACAGAAAAATACAACTTTTTCTTTACCTTTCACTTGATCCTGTCTGTTTGTTATTGTGTCTAACCAAGTCTCGCTCAAGGAGAAGTGTCACTGAGCCTCATCCACATTAGAAATCAGCTAAACATTCAGCCATGACTTTGAAAATATTTTAGATAACACCAAGCTATGCTTTCGTTTTTTTGTTTTTTTTACAACAAACTCTTACCGGCACTCCTCTCTCAGTCTCACTCACATTTCCATCATTCTCTTCCTGCAACTAAATTCTCACGAGATTCAGAGCGAGAGTTCTCCTTGAGCAAGACTCGGCAAGACACAATAACAAACAGACCAAGCAAAGGTACAGAAAAATGTTGCATTTCTCTGTAGGGATCCTTTCCACAGTGGTGTCAGATACGTATAATAACAATGTTAGTGGCAAAAACAAGCACTTTTTGAGGACGTTATTGCACCAAAGGGTTACATTGCAGATGTTTTGCGGCTGATGGCTAAAGCGCTCTTGCTCAATACTGGACTAATTAAAAAAAAATACTGTCTGCATTAGTCCAAAATGACGGGAAACTGGAGTCCAGGTCGAAAAATCCCCAAGTTATCCTTTAACCAAGGCACTTAGAGAGCAACCATGCAACCAAAGTGAGAGGCAATCCAATATTTAAGGGGGATTTGTGACCCGGCTGTGTGGGTGGCTTCAGTACTTCATAAACACTCTTTGGGGAGTGAAGCCAGAGTAGCACATTCACTCTTTTGGGAAAGGTCTGCTCGCCTGTTTATTTTGGATATGGCTCCATAATGAATGGTGATGACGGATAGAGCTCTGTGCAAGGCCTGAACATGATGAAAAGGAGAACGTATTCACATGTCAACGCTATGCAAAGATACAGGAAAATACAGAACACAGATTAGGTCTTTTAGTTTGAAGGATATGCCCGCTTGTGCTAATGTTTTCATTTGAAGCCAATCTGAGAAGAGTTCAAGACATTTAAAAATGTTTTATTTGACTATGAGACGGAAAATACGCACGTGACTTCAAGCAGTGGTGCTTGCAGTGAATTGTTCATGAGACTGACTCTGAGGTCACTTTTAGTTGCTTGAAACTAGGGACATACTATCATCTCAACCGAGCCAGAGAGAGAAACCAAATGGAAAAAAATGAATCTTTTTCTATGCATTAGAATTATTATTGATGGGTTAGGAAATTCAACATGCAGTTACTTATCAATTATATGAAAAGCCATAAGAAGAGTATTAGTCAATTCATTACAGTTAACAGCAACATATGAAATAACAAAATCAAGCCAACAGACAATGACTCCTAGTTATTATGTGACCAAAAACTACATTGTAAAAAATGTCAGGACAGAAGTTCACAATCATGTAAATAAAGACCAGGAATATAGAAAAATAACAAAAGAAACAAATATGGGGTTAATGAAAGACAAGTACACATTATCTCAATTCATTTCCCAGTCAACTGACCATTCATACTAGCTTTACATAAATCCTGCACAGCATTCTGTTTCAATGCATGTAGAATATAAGGAACTGTCTGATTGCCTTACCTGTCCTTGAAGAAGAAGGTTTCTCCTCTGATCTGGGCCACTGCATCAAACACCACTGGCTCACTGCAGATATCCATGGGAGTTACAGGGCCGAGTGTTGGGGGCAGGGGGTTGCCGCCAGTTTGCACACCTAGGGTAGGTAGAGATACACTGCTTGTTACGGGTATTGTATTGCGACCTTACGCCTGACAACACCGGCTTTTATGTCTCTTCCCTCCTCCCTAGACCTCAGGGGGACGTTACACTGCTGATGCATATAACACAACACAACATTGTCACCACTGAGACAAGCAAAGACTCAGCTGCAAGGCATTCAAGTGCTTGTTGTCTACCAACCTGTACTCAAATGCAGGTGGAATAGAACAGGTATTCCAGCATACAACAGTTTAGTTTTTCTTATTTTTAAGATTGAAGTGCAGCCTGGTCAAAAATCGTGAGAACATTACGGGAGGTCCAATTTACAGAGAAAGTGACCCTTGGAGCATAGAGTAATGTTACATTGAAAATGCAACAGAGCACTTGTCCTCTCCTTCAATGTATGTCAACTTTAACTCAAGTATCCTCAAGTGAGCATTTCAGTGGAAACGGTCACAATATTGCTTGTTATACATATCAATCCATACAAAACTAAATATAAATCAATCTTATAATCTATACGTTTTCCTTCGGCTAACAGCAGAGACATAGCAATACAGATTAAGTTACTCTGTAAGTGCAAACTGCGTTAGAAGGATATCTTACCGTAGAGCTCCTGGATGCCTTTGACGTCATCGTTGGACAGTCTGAAGTTTTTGGTGTAGGTGTAGACTGGGGCCATCAGGGCCCCAGGATCCTGAGAATGCTCCAAGCCCAGGGCGTGGCCAAACTCATGGGCTGCTACCAGGAACAAACTGTAGCCTGGGGAAGAGGAGGAGTCACAAGTTAACACGCAACACAACTCACTTCTTGGATCTGACAATATGACACCAAATTGCCATCGATATTCTCAAACAATTAGAAAATTGAAAATGACATGCGTAACATGGCTGAAAATTCCTTTATACAGCTGATAATGAACAAGGAACATTTTCAAATCTGTGCATTCACTATTTGGCCTTGTCTGAGATTCCACATACAGCAACATTCGTAGTGTTTAGGCTACTTTGATCAAAGTGCTCCAATTCGTGGACCGAGTACACCATCTAAAGGTAGTACTCTGTTGCTTTGCTGACTCTAACTCCGACCCCTGACCCAGCGATGCATTGCTATCCACCCATCTTCTTTGATTTATCAACCCATTCAAAAGGATCCTCTGCTGGGGGCCCCCCACCTTGGTCGGGGCAGAAGCCCCACTTGCGGTCGTCGTCGAAGCTCCTGGTGGAGGCGCACCACATCTTGCCATCGCTGCGGCCGGAGGAGGTGCAGGCTTCGTAGCTGTCCCCCAGGAAGACGAAGGGGAACACACATGGGCTCCCCTCTGCGTTACCTCCCACTGTTGACATGGCTGTAATGGGGGGGGGGGGGGGTGCACGGTTGATATATTTCATGTAAATATCACCTGGTAGGACGTGTTTGTCTGTTGTAAGTAAACTCAAGAGAGAAGGTGGTGTGGGGTGTTCAACCTCACACCTAGTGGATTGACGTGTGTGTGTTATTTTAACAACATATTATTGTAGCCTCCTTGCCAACTGATCGGGATATTTGTGCTCAGTCAAATCTGGCAACATTGGTCAGACTTTTCTGTGGCAGTTACATCTATTAATCTTTATTATATGGTATGGTACCCAACAAATAGCTTGTCTCTTGTGTCTTAGTTGTTTTATTCTGTCTTTTGTTGTTTCTTAGCCAGCATTAGCAAGCGTTTTTGCATTGCCAATGAACTTAAAAACAGAGAGAAACATGAGAGCCACAATGGAATGACTTATTTCCTCCTTGCTCTCTCCACTGCCCTGCCATTTGCCTCTCTTTACCTCATAATATTATACAAAGTCCACAGCGAATGCAACTGACAGGATGGAAAATACTAAAACCCAATCCATGCAGTAGACCACAAGTAACAACGAAAACCAGACCTGGGACATATCTGGATTCATGATCAAAAATACAAGTGCACATTTAAACACACTTTTTCCACCAACAAACAGCATTGTACACACATCCGTGACACAAACAAGTCCTCTTAAAACCACACAGACACATGTTTCACTTTTTTAAACAATTGCCTACTACAGAACAGTTGTCTCAAAACTGCGTTAGGTTAAGCAAAGGGTAACGTCACGTACTGTACAGTATTTGTACTTTTGTATTTGATGGGACTAGCGACTCACCGGTTTCCGGGCAGAAGCCGTAGGTGGTGTCGCGGTCGTAGTCTTCAGTGGTGCCGCACCAGCGGTAGCCGTCGTCACGGCCCGCGGTGGTGCACCCGTCGTATTTCTCCCCCTGGAACGTGAAGGGGAACTTGCAGGGGGCGCCGTCAGCGTTCCCACCCAGGGTGAACAGCACTGCACGAACACAACAGGTTAAAAAGGGCCGGTTGGTCCATGGAATGCTTTATATGCAGACTTTTTAAACTGATAAATGATAAAAATGATATGTGCCAAACTCTCTCGTTCTGTAAAAATAGGAACAGGACAAAAGTAGAAGAAACTCACATTCGTGGGGACAGAAGCCGTATTTGGCGTCTTCGTCGAAGTTGTAGGTGGTGGAGCACCACAGGAAGCCGTCGTCGCGGCCCTGTGGGGTGCAGCTGGTGTACTCCTTACCCATGAAGAGGAACGGGAACTTGCAGAACTCCCCCTCCGCGTTGCCGAACTTCACCTTCACCACTGTTCCGAAATTAGGATGAGTCAGCAAAATGGGATTAGCACTGCGTAACGTAGCGGTCGTCGTGGTTTTAGGTCGGTATGTAACACCAGGTCAGTCCTACGTCAGGTTTTCTGGATTGGTGGGGTTTGAATGACGTAGTAAAATCACAAATGGTAAAATCATTCAGGCCGTACCTTGGCCATCCCCAAGGGTCCATTGTTCGTCATCGTCAAAGTGGGAGTCTCCCCCAATCCCTGGCCCGGGTGCGAAGGCGTGAGCCAAGAGGCCATCTTTACCATCGAAGGGATAGCCGTCTCCGTGCTCTGTTCACCACATAGTCCAAGGAAAAATGTTGTGGCACATTCACAAAATTACTTTTTTGTATATAGCACAAAGTTTTCTAAAATGACAATACTTGGAAACTAACACAAATGTATTTACAGTTCATTTGTATTTTATTGCGAGGACTTTCACTTAATGTAATTTGCTTGCATTTATTTAATGTATTACGTTTGTTATTTATTTGGGGTGCCTAATAACATGTATTGTATTATCTAAGGTGAAGTTGAGTATATGTCAACCAGACACAGCTGTTTTTCCTTTGGAGGTTTGGTCGGCCTCATAGTTAGACATAACGAATGGGACCTGGTGGGATATCTTTCGAGGAGTCTGTACTAGGGACGCCTGCAGCTCTCAAAGTTTCTGGAGTGAATCGAAATGAATAAGGCTTATCTATCTTTTTTCAGATACCTCATTGAAGTAAGTCTAGACAGGGCTGTTCTTTGTTGTGGTACAACAAGGAATTACCAAGACATAGACATAGGGAGGATCTTCCCAAAATTGTTAATGCCCTTAGATTAACAAAAATGACAACATATCCCTGGAGACGGAGGTTAAGGAGGTTTCGGAAAATCCCGTAACCATCACCATAATAACAACCATCTGTCATTTCAGAGACAAATTATGTCTATACCCATTGTCAACATGGGGTTAAGACTACAGGTTTATCAACACCAAAACTGTTGAGACATAGTTGCACCACTTTGTCTCCAAACTACACTTAATAAAGATAAATATCTAAAGTCTGATGGCAGACAAGCTCAAATCTGGGTGAACGGGGTGTTTCACTTTCTTTCGCTTCAAATTTGTTTCGACCAATCATGTTGCTGGAGGCGGGGATCTCTGTAAGTGCGTAAATGGCGAACACAAGCTCGACCAGCAGTAGTGAACTGTAAAACAAAATGTCAAATGTGAATGTACACCGTGTCGATTGGCCCCTAAATACATTTATTAAAATCCCCTTCTGAAAGCTTCATCCACTCGCACAAATTATTTTTCTTTGGTAGAATATCTCCTTAACGAAACAGGAAGCAAGGCGTAACTCCCCTTGCAGTTTTTGGTTTCCGGCCCAGGCTCTGTGTCATCTCCCCCCAGAAGTTCTGCTCTCACATAGTAGGACCACTGGATCCGAGATTAGCCCCACTAGACTATAAGTAGCGTGTGTTATGACTGTTTCACCTCTACAGTGCTTTAATAGCAGTGCGTACCATTGCGGCCAAAGTTGATCATGATGTCGGCCTCTCCGTCCATGAGGCGTGTGAACGTGAGTGGGGTCACGTCGCTCCATACTTTGAAGGCTCTGAAGAAGGCGTCGTTGATGGTCTCCTCATCCAGATCGGGGCTGTGTCCGAGGATTCTGAGGGTACATATAGCAATCTCATGAAGGGCTTATTCTCTCACACACACACACACACACACACACTCTGACGTCCACGTTCTGCAAGGGAAACAGACGATACTAAATGTGATAGTAATTAAATACTATACTTGTTATTGGATCATAGCATGTCAATCGACTGTCGTGTTATCGTCTTGTACATGTTTCCTCCTCTCCTTGTTAAATTCTAAAAACATTCTTCAATTTATATAGTATATGCATGTGCTTCATGTACATGTGATGTTACACCTTTTGCATATACACGTTTAGAAATAAAGGTTTAACAGAAAGTCTGAATATGGACAATGTCGTGAAAAAACAAAAAACAAACCCCAACATTAATACTTCTCTGGTCATATGTTTATGCAGACAAACCCAGCCAGCACCGTCTAATAACAGGCTATGAGTCAAGGGGGTAAATTGCGTGCTGAAGCAGCGGTCAGCCACAGACCCTGTAATATGCCTGTCTACTCAGTACATTCCTAAACATGGCCCTGAATTCCTTAGTTGTTAGTGTTGTTCTTCAAAAACACAGATAGGCAAATGGCCACATGTACCAAAACACTGATATCGTATCACACACAAGTCAAGATACTGTGCATCGGAAAGCCTTGTATAAGCAAAAAACAAGATGCAATGGCTTTGAAGCGCACAGCAAGAGAAAGAGATGTTGAGGTCCATCTTACAAGGCAAACAGCAGACCCTGGGAGACTTTTGGGAAGTGGGTGGAGTTTGTTATGCAGGGATAGAGTCAACTCCAATAACATTAGAGGAAAACATAGAAGCTGGGTAAAAAAAAAGTTATATTAGCAAATCTAATTTGGCCTAACATGGTATTCATCTACCATTAACAGCAATTTAATGCTAAATCTTTCAATTTTGACACGGCAAAAATCATCATTACAATATAATCATGCTCTAAACTCAAGCATATAATACATTCCCGAGACATGTGAAAAAATGTGTAGATAATGTCCTGACCTGTATGTAATGGCGTTCTTCTGCCACATGGGTTTCCTCTGGAAGAAGTTATAGTTGGCCACATCTGGAACACCGCAACGGGGCTTCTTCATGATCTCCACCGTTTTAGGGTCGATTTCTCCCGTTTCTGGCAGCTTGAAGAACTTCTGCATTTCCTTCAGAGTGTCTTTGAGCACCATAAGGTTGCATCTGTCTTGTGGGCATCCGTACAATGTGTTCAAGTATTTCTAAAGAAAAGATGTGCATGTCAAAAAAAAAATTGCACCAAGGAAAAAAACAACACATTTTTCAAAATCCACACCAAGTTTAATTTGCAGTAGGCCTAATGTTAAAGTACTCCATATAATACAAACTATTACTTACCAGAGCAACTTCTTTGTCTGTTATGGGGGTAGTGTCGTCTCCTGGAAACCTGATAATGGGCGACGGGGCGGCATATACGTTGTAAAGGGCAATGCATTGAAACAGAAACAATAAATGCGTACTAAATATCGACGGGAACCCCATGTTTTCTGACTAACGGTAACTTCTGTCGGGAAAAAACAAAACAACTGCGCTCCTCTGCTGTTCCAGCCTCCGGCTCCTTGTGAAGCTTTCCTGCCTAGCGGGACATCCTTCACTTCAAACCCATGAACTTTTCCAGTTCTGCTTGCACATGCACTTTCCTCAGTGAATTTCACAATCGGGAGCCTGCGCAGTCTCCGGGTTGAGAAGTAGGAGTCGTGCAGCCCAGACGCAAGTGTGCTGTGGCAGGTCTTTCTCCTACGCCCCGTTTGCAGGTCACGCACTATGCAAACATTACTTTTACTAAAGCGATGCAGATGCTCAGAGGCACAGCATGTTCGGTTTATTCTACGTGTTTATTGAAGCACGGCCCTTGCACATTTTCGCCTATACTAGTCACACAGAAGACTGCAGAACGAATACACAGCGGAGACAATGTCTCATTCCTGCTGTAGGCCTACTAGCCTTAGAGATAATTGGTGGACATTGAAGACAAGTTAGCCTACGTCTTGCAACTGTTTTGGCACACACCAAGTTCCTAATATGTGCCAGGGGTTTGAAAGTCATTAGCAAAAAGGGCAATAGGCCTACAAGATCTCAATGTAATTAAAACATGTGGACCTCTTGATTGTGGCATTTACGTTGACATAAAAGGTTAATTGTGTTATTTACATTTAACATATATAGCAATTGGAGTCTTGTATTTTGTATGATGATCTTTACTTGTGCGTGTTTACGTGTGTGTATTAACAGCTTCTAACCAGGGCAGCAACTCGTTGCAGCGCAATATTAAGGTAAATGCTGACATCTGGTGGCTAAAAGGTGGTACAACACAACATAAAGACAAGCGTTGAGCACTGGACATTATCGCGCCTGCCCGCTGTCCCACTTCATCAATTGTATGGTTTATAGGCCTATACTGTATGGGTTACTATCCAAATAATAATAATGAACTAACTGGCATTACACTAACAACTTAAAATAAAATTTTACAACATTTCCATATACGTATTAAATATTACGGATGATTGCCTATTAAATATTTTCAAAGGTTTAATAAGGGTACATGTAGAGCAACAATCACACTGAAATGTTTTCTTTTTCCGTGTATTATGCTGCACGGAGGTACATTTGAATATAGTGGACATACATCTTAACTGTTACGTGTTTAAATCATTTAAATGTAAAATAACTAGCGTTACAAAAAAGGCATCGAAGAATGCCTTCACAATTCCTCCCTCTGGTGGCTGGATTCAGTATTGTATCAGTATATTTCCCTCAGCCTTCTCAGTCACGCTTATTTACCAAGTTCCACGTCACAGCTCTTGATTTACTTTAAATCGTTTTGGCATCTCTTTGTTTCCTCTTCCATCATAGATTACGCACTGCAGCATCTAAGAAAGGACTTTTAAATAAAGAGAGACCGAGTTTCTTTGCAAGGAGATCTGACAGATGGATAACAAAAATGATTTTGTAGTATATCTTGCAAAGCAATTTCCTACTCTTAGCCAGAGTAAGTTAATTTATTAGAGCCAGAGCCCCTGCTGCTGGTTGCAGAACGCAGAACGCAGCCTCCTCCATTTTCCAACAATATCCAGAGCACGTCAGTTGGAGGAGGGGATTTATTTCATGCGCTGATATACATGCTGCCATCTTGTGACTGACA
>OMNR01057650.1:0-11499 GCA_900303205.1 Mora moro
TTCCTTGAAAAGCAAGAAGAATAACAGAATTCCAGCTGAATACATTGTAAAAAGAGAAGGTAAATGTTGACCTGCCAGCTGAATATTTCCTAGCGGAGGACTCGGTGGACGCCACATTTGTCTTATGGCTGCTTGGCTTGCGTAGATGAGATTTGTTTTTTGACTGAAGTGTTCTAGTTCTGAAAGATGTAGACGCTGCCCGTATCGGTACCACAGGACAGCCTGTGTGTTACACTTGATGTCGGCTTGTTGCTTTAAGCAGTTCAGAATGTTTTGCCATTCGTGCACACGAGCAGTGGCTGGAATTGTTGTAGTCGAGGGTCAGATGCATGTTTCATAGGAAATCCCCTCGTCTGACTTCAGCTGAGCGAACAAGTTCATTTTTTTTCTTTGTCATTCCAAACTGTAGGAATATTAGGTTATCGCCAAAGAAATTACATCACCCTCTTTTCCCAGTTGCTGTCTTCGGTCTGTAGAGAATCAAATTCTTGGCAAGCTTTTCCCTGTTGGGATACTCTGAGTAACACTTATTCCAATTCTATCTTTTTCCAAATCTCTACCTTGTACATGTAGCTGTAAACATGTTTATTTGCTTACATGGAGCATTTTGTATGTAATCATATTAGAATATTTTATTTTCTATATGGAAGTTTTCCTTCTTGCAGCCTTCCAGTATACATATGTTATGTCCTTTTTCTGTTTTCTTCTAAACTGTCTGAAACTGTAAACTAAAGTGCCTTGTCTTCATTAACCCCCCTTCCTGTCACCGAGTACGGACCAAAGACATCCTGCCTGTCCCATAACCACCCCTGACCTTCTATCTGTCACTCACTGAATGGCACACTTTTCATTTACTATGAATAAAACAAAAGGTTTGCAATACATTCACTCTGTGGTGTTTGTCTCTTCTGTGTGGGCATGTGCTCTCTTGACAGCCATTTTGTCAGAACAAGTTGGCCTGGGAATGTGCAGCATTGGAGTTTAATGTATTGCTGTAGTCCATGTTTGAGTGGAAGCATTGCAGACTACCAAGTACATTAGCCTAATATCTTGACTGCAACCAGATGTTCATTTCATGTTTGCCAAGTAGGTCACGCAAGTCAGGTTTCCTAGTGGGACTTGGATAGCCATTAGGCTGAGGCATGTCTTGGCTACTTGAACTAGTTGAGTGTTCCCTGCTAAAATGCACTTAACTGGTGGTTTGAGGCTTGACTTGTAGATGGCAGTAAGGTGACCTGTGGTCTTGGGACATCCTGTTCCCTTAAGGCAGTCTAGACTAAGGCTTCTCATTTGCGCCTGAAGTTCTCCTGAATTAGTATAGGGTTTAAAAACTAACAATGGATGGATTTACTGGAGGCATTCATCTATTTTGACATCAATTACAAATATCTAATACCAACTACGACCACTAGAGGGAGTGGTTTCGTAAACAAAAATGCAACCTCTATTTTGGATGTTGGGTTAGATTGATTTGAGTAACTAAGATTGCATAAACAGAATTATTCAACTTAGATTAATGAAGTAGCTTATTAAATTGAAATAGCCCTACATTATCACAATGGTATTTCAAGGTCTTCAAGTCAACTTTATTTACATACTCAAAGACATGGTATTTAAAAAAGAAAACATTGGTATGTTATCTTTGCTAGCTCATGTTCAATATCGATTTTATTCAATGCAATGGTTTTCAGTCCTTGATATGTAATCATTTTAACTGTATGAGCACCAGAAAATGTGTACAATGTACACGAGTGAGAATATTTACATTGGTCTGCAAATTCTTCCTCGCTCAACGTGAAGTCAGGTCTCCCAAGTGGAGAATGAGTGGAATGGTCCTCACAGCGTCATGGCAGAGGGAAACACACCACCGCCTGATGAAGACATGGCTTTCAGTCAACTACTGCTGAGCTCGCTTTCCGCAGATCTCACATCATACAACAAAACGACCACATTTCCTGCGGGTTACATGTCTTCTACGAGCCACTGACCCCCTCTACTCCCAGTGACCTATATATAGCTCCAATGTGATTTCGTACTTTTAGGGCTACCTTGACCGTCGCCGGCGTCCGACTCTGGCACCTTCCAGTCCATCTTGCGGCCTTTTTCGTAGAGCCCCTTCAGGGCCTTCCGCACCTCGTCGGTACCTCCGCCGCGACTCAGCTCCAGGTACTTCCTGTAGAGCTGCAGGGCAGTGCGGGCATCCTCTATGCTGTCATGGGTCTCCCCCTGGATGTTGAGGTCTGGGAACAGGGAACCGGGCGGTGACTTACAGCGTTCCAGGCCCAGTACTCATGGATGACTAGTAGACTGGAGGAACAGGCTGGCGGAGGAACAAAACGCCACTCACCCAGAAAGTACCAGGCGAGGAAGCGCAGTGAGATCATCCTCTTGCGAGGCATGTGGAACAGGTACACCGTGTCAACCACTTGGTCCTTGAGAACCTGCGCAGAAAATGATGAAGTGACCATATTGTATGTTCCTGTAACTACAAGCTCATTAGAAAGTAAGAAATAAACCCTTTACAACCATAACTAGTTGTAACCAAGAAGGGCCCTGCAAACTACACAAACATAACCAGCGTCAGTCCAGTAGTACTGTACTTAAGTACTACCGCTGAACATAATGCAGGGACATCTAAACACAACATGGGCTTTAACCCCAGCTCCGTGTATTGGAGCATACCAGTAGATTGATGACACGGAAATCCTTCTGTAGCCCGTGGCCCACGAAGCGCACGCCGGTGTCGATGAGGAACCGCAGCTTGAGGTAGGTGGACTTCAGGGTGGTCAGGTGTTTGGAGGAAATCTTGGCGTCCAGATCACCCGGTTTGATGCCCGAGTACTGCGTCAGGTAGTCGACCACCTTCAAAAGGAGAACCACCACAGTTTTCACTGTAAATGAAACTACTTGGGATTCAAATTCCCTACAGAAGATTTGCATTTGAAAGTAATTGCATGTAAAAAGCTTGCGTGTAAAATGAAAACATGTAAAACAGCAAACGTACTTGCTCCTGGGTGGAGATGTAGTCATCGATGAAGGGCACGCCCTCGTTGGCACCCTGGCCGCGCACACATGTGATCCTGGCCACGGACATCTGACTGGGCTTGATGGTGGACTTGGTGCCGTCGCTGCGAAGCTCCGCCTCTTCCTGTTCACACAGGAAGGATTCACGACACCAGACGCTAACAACTTAGCGCAAATGTGTACAAACGTCACACAGCTCATGTTCAATGTGCATACGGTATTATTTCACTGATCAATCTGCCTATGCACAGTTTTAAAAGTTTTAAATTGCTTTCTATGGTGCATGATTTGTACAGGTGGTGACATAGGAGCACTGGGTAGATGTAGTCTGTTAAAAGCTTGGCTCTGTGGTATCTTCCTAGCACTTCCACAGTGCTGACATGCAGCATCAGAGCCTCCTGCCTGAAGCATCTGGGGATGCTCCACGGCGGACTCACCTGGTTGAGTGTGACGAACTCTGCGTCCAGCCCCACCAGGTCTCCGGCCTGGGGCATCTCGCTGACCATGAGGGGGATGAAGGTGGCGTGGCTCTTCCTCTGCTTCCGGGCCAGCGAGGCCTCGGTCAGCAGTACGCTGGCCTCGATGGGGTTTTTAACTAGGACACAAGAGAACAGAATGCTCTGTTGACTTTCTCTGGCCATATAGTAGTATGCCATTCATAGCTAGAAGAATGCAACAAATGACTTACTGCGGAGGTCGTATTTGGAGTGGTAGTTCCTCTTGGCGTAGTACAAAATGGCCGGCACTTTCCAATTCACATTGAACTGGGCAGCTTCCGTCTGTCATAAAAACAACATTTGCTTAATGGCTTCTTGGATAAAACACCAGCTCAAACTTCAAAGAAAGGATTGCGCCATCGGAAAATATACCTTGTCTACGGGCTCAATTAGGAAATCGTTGAACAGGTACCACTGCTGGTGAGTGACCCCCTGCAATGACAGAGCATAGCAAGGACTTCACATGGTGTTACCCACACTGCCACAGGTCTGATGATCTCCGCGTGCCTGCTCTGCACAGACCTGCTCTACACGGACATCTCCTCCCTCGCTCCGCGTGTGGTTTGTGACTCACCTCTTTCCTTTGGTGGTAGGTCTCTCCCACCTTGATGTGTGCGACCAGGTTGCCCCCTGTGCGAGCGTCCAGCAGGTGGGGCACAGTGACCACCAGGTCGTAGAGAGATGCTCCTTCCTCCTCTTCTGCGCTGCTCAGCTAGAGGGCGACCACAAGTCAACATGTTGTAGGAAGGAAGGGCTCTCTGCTCTCATTGAAATGATAGACACCTCTCTTTCTTATTTCTTGTGTTTGTAGGATTGTGAAACATCTGTATGCACTTCTGGAAATCCATTTACAGTGGGTTCCACCTTGTTGACTGGAAAATTTCACTGCAAAAGCAGTGAAGAACCAACCATTGTAACCTTAGAGCTACAACTTGATTGGGGTTGTGTTCATTGTTCATTAATCAATTGATTATCGTTTCCATTGATGAATCATTTAGTATTGTAATAAATAATGTCAAAGGACTGTCTCAAGATCTCAGAACCCAAAAGGTGCTTTCTTTGTCTGACTAGCAGCCAGACCAATTTATTTAATAATAATTTTATCGTGAAACTGAGAAAAGCAACACTTGCATCTCTGAACCCATTAGCAGGACATGCTTGGTACTTTTACTGAATGTGCCAAACATTTGACAAACATTTTCTGCTGATCAACAAAATGGCCTCAGCATTACTTCCAGACGCTGAGCAGCATCTCACCTCCTCTGCCTCGGCCCAGTTGCTGATCTCCAGGCCCTGGGTCTTGCTGATGGACATCTTCATGGTGAGAGGGATCCACACGTGACGCAGGTCCTCCGCTCTCGTGTTGAAGGTGAAGCCCTCACCGCCGCACGTGTCCTCCCCGCTGGAACATCGGTGTTTGAAAAGAAAACAGTTCTCAGTATGTCACACTTTGCAAATAAAAGACAGCAGATTCAAGAGGTCCAAAGGGATGGTTACTCATGACACCACTCTGTGGGGAGCGGTTCAGGTTCCTTGGGCTTCGGGGGCTCCGCGGCTTCCTTCTGCTTGGCTTTATTGAAGGCATACTAGTGTCAACAGATGAGAAGAACATCATTACTGCCATGATGCCTGTGTACACTCTTATCAACCAACCAAGAAAGCATGGGTTCTGCACATGCCCAAAAAAAAGTGGGCAAAAAAAAGAGGACTACAGGAGTTGTATTAAGGATCTGAGCATTAGTGTAAGAAACAACTGCTGTGCCTCCTGCTATGTGTGAGCTAACTATTCCAACTTCCTCAATCTAGAGAATAGGAAACTACTAATAGGAAACACCTATAGGCTATGAGAATATAACCCATTCTCAAACATGTGTGCCGGGCCGTGGCTGCACCACCAGGTCCTGGCGGTCTCAGACTCACCTCCGCCTGTACCCTCCAGAATTCTGCCTCTTTGGCGCTGTTCACTTCACAGTTGATGACCAGAACGTCCGGGAGACATCGGATATTGCGTGTCTGCACCTGTAACGATAACAAAGGGCACAAACGAAAGAAAATGACGTTTGTGTCATATGAAGTAAAGTCATTTGTTATTTTACATCCAAACAAGGTCACGGTACCTTCCTCTACATTGGGCCAGCGTCACACCTCAACCAATAATATCCAGATTTCCCCACTCTTCCTCATATAAACCAAATCCTGTGAGACCAAAGACACATTCCGTGCACACCACCCCGTGTGACCTTCACGCTAAGGAAGTGAGACGAATGCCGCTTCACGTCATCTGTCTGTGTTACCCTTTTGTGTGCCGTGCGTTTATTCAAGCAGTGCAGATGGCATGTCCAGTGCGGGTGAACCTACCGTGGGCTGGTACTTCTCACAGTTCTCACACCACGCCTGGGTGCTCTGCTCCAGACAGATGCTCTTCTTCAGGATCTCCACAAAGTCGTGCTCCTTCACCGCTTTATCTGCCAGGAACACAAAACACAAGCAGAACATCAGTCCTTCGCTCCCCTCTCAGCCCGAGAGAGAGCCCTCGGCTCTCCCGACCTCTAGTGTTTTCAGTGATTGTATATGGCTGACCAACAAGGCTGAAAATGGATTGCATCATTAAAATGAAATGTTATTTTACACAAAATATTGTATAAATGTCTTTCTGGGATACAAATTCTATTGGACAAAGTCCCATAGCTAGGGTCGTTTCCTGGTCAAATCCCCGGCGGCTCACCGTGAGGGCTGTGCTCTGGGTAGTGCATGGTGAAGAGCAGCGTGAGGGAGGTCCGCACCGTCTCTTTGCCACAGCGACACAGGCTGCTGTTCTCCACCTCGCATCCAAACAGCCTGCCGATCACCGACTCCCCGGACGAGCCCAAGGCGCTGAGACAGAAGCGTAGACGGGGTCAACGCATTAACTAGGGTCACCCAGACTGTGACTTCTAGGCGGCAGAAGCATTATCCCTGCTTGTGTTTGTGATGCCTTTTGACACTGGATTCTAGACCCTGAGGTACTTGGAATAACCGAAAAGCCTACGAAGATTAAGAACCGTGAAGTTTTTGAACAATGGCAGCCATATATTTCACCCAAGATTGTTTAGACAGCAAGTATATGAGAGAGGACTACTCAGGAACTGTTGAATCATGTGCCAAGTGAGTCAGTCGGACGGCGTATGGAATCAGACAGGGGTGTTCTGGGAGTGGGGACAGTGGGCCCATGCCGACCTGCTGCTGGCCCCTCTGTAGGCCTGTGGGCCCTCCTGCTCCTGGGTCTCCTGGTGCAGCTGTGTGAGGATGAAGCGGTTCCAGCTCTGGATGAGGCGGCCCAGCCTGGCCTTGCCGGTCTGCTCGTCAGAGTCGGCCAGGATCAGCCCCAGTGCTGACGCCTCTGGGATGGTGCGGAAGGCTCGCAGGAAGTTGCTAGCCTGCACCAGGCAGCAAGTGAGGCAACAGGAAGAGAGGGAATTTGGCATTTTGGATTGGAAATACGCATCCTACATCTTGGTCACTTATCTGAAGATGATTAGGCTAATTATTCCTTGAGGACAATTATCTCCCTGTCCAATGAGTGAGTATAATGATGTGTTGTGGGCTACCTGACATGGATCTCCACGGGACAGGTCCAGCATGTGGAAAAGGAAACCAAGCTCACAGGCCAAACAGAACTCCTTCTGGCAGAGGTGGTTCTGCACCAGGCAGCGGATGGGCTCCAGGAAATACAGCACCTACAACATCAACGGGTAAAACAATCAATGTACATACATTACCGTTTATACTCTTATCTAAATAATGGATAATACTAGTTAAATATGAAGTGTTACCTGTATCATGCAGTTACAGTAAGCATTGGGAATGTGAGGCTCCAGGCCTGCGAACAGGGTTCTGTTGTAATGTTTGAAGTCAAAATCCTCCAGTCCAAGTTTGGAATATTTAATGGTCACCTGTTGGATATGATCCAGTAATACGTGGACTTGTTATAAGCAGAGCAAATCTGTCGATGCAACAACAACAGCAATGAAGTAGCCTCAAGCATGAGAAGGGAAAGTCCTTGTCCTCACCTTTCTGTACTTTTTGGGCACCATGTACAGGTGTGGTTCTTCCTCTCGGCCGATGGGCGATTCAGGGACCTGATTATAATTATCATAATCGAGCTCCACTTCTTTAATCTTGTATGGTACCTGGGAAAATACAGAAACACATTGTCATTACATGCCTAACCCTTGAGTTACGGTTTCCTCCTTATCGAACATATTCCTTGTGACATGCCTGATTGCGAGGACGGGTGCGTGGATTGGCTGCATAGCCAATGAAACCAACAGTTTTCATTGTTCGCAGGATCTCTGGGTCGACAGCAGGGGCTCGCCTGTAGAGGTAAACATTGGATAGCTTATGTTAGTATATAAATAAATACATTATATTAAAGATATTAAAAACCTATTGTTCCTGAATATACGCTACATTATTATTATGTTTTCCTTCCTATCATAGTACAGTTGTATTATCCCATGCAATGTATTATGGGTTGTCACCAGCGGTCCAATAGAAATCATGTCAGGGACAGAGAGATAGTCAGAGCGTTACCTGGGGCTGGGCGTGACCATTGGGGTGGGCCAGTCTGACAGCAGCTGCTCTGCGCTGGTCAGTGGTGTGGGGATGAGCGACAGGGGCAGCAGGTCATGGTTCCAGTCCAGCTGGGGCAACGAGTCCACCAGGCAGGGAAGGGCGAACTCCGTCTCCCGGGAGTAGTCGTTGTAGGACACCTCCGGGGCGTCCGACCACAGGTGCACACCCCCCCCGGAGTCCCCGAAGGCCAGGGCCTGCTTGCTGGACGACACGTCAAAGCTCATGAGCAGCTGGCCCACCGTGTTCACGTGGAAGACGTCCGCCACGTTGGCCAGCCCAGTGGGCTCACAGAACTGACACTGGCCTGGTGGGTAGAAAACAAGTGTATCAGCGTAAGTTTAGGTTTGCTAAACGACATACCTTAGACATATAAATCTATCTATGTCTCTCTCTCTGTCTGTCCGTCCGTCCATCCCTCCCTTCCTCCCTCTCCCTGTGTTTGTATTTCTCTCTCTCTCTATCCATCTATCTAGACACCCAACATCTAACCATTTAAAGTTAGACGTAAGCACGAGGCTTGAGGTTCGACCAGTAAGAGCGGCGTGAAGGACACGCGCGCTACGCCCTCCGTACCCGACTGGGAGATGATGGCCAGTCGCGAGGTGTAGGTGGGAATGAAGCGTAGGAAGAGCGGGTCCACGTGCACCTGCAGCGGGGTGACGGCGCGCATCATGCGGAGGTCGTACACCATGAGGAAGCGGTCGCACGCCAGGCCGCTCATCCCTCTGCTGGAGAAACCACACGCGGCCAGCAGGTTCCCGTGGACGTCGAAGTCGGACAGGCTGCCCGAAAAGGCGTCAAACTCGTGCTCTGTTTTGAAGGTGCGCATGTCTCGCAGGGTTACCTGGGTTCAGGAGGAAGGTTTCAAGACAGAGCTCACATATTGTCTTGGTGTTTCAGGGGAAGAAGCTGCTTCACACTCACCTTCCCGGACGTGTGACCGCAGAAGAAGAAGCGATTGGACTGCCGCATGATCGCCACTCCAGGCATCTCCACTGTAACCTGCCAATGAAAGCCCCCCCCCACACACACACACACACACACACACACACACACTTACAACGCTACTCTCAGAGTAAGCTGGTGATCGATATATCAACACTGACCACAACGCCTTTGTAATCACCTTCTGAGTCTCTTGAACAGAATTCAAGTCAAACTCTACAATATAGTTGTGCAGTCCTCCCATGATCAGTGTGTTGTTGTCCGTCATAAGGAGACTATGCATATCTGCGCCTTCATCCATCCTGGTAGAAACAAACAATGTTTAACATAATTTCAAAAGGGGCTATTGCAAAGAAGAAGTCCCAAGATTATATGTTACTTACGGGTAATCAAACATGACAAAACCGCCGCGAGTACAGCATTTGAGATTGGTCTTGGACAGGAAGAGCACGCCTGTGTCCAAGCTATGGATTTGACGGATGTCATCTGTTGAGTGCACTTGGAAAGACGAATACCGGCCCATCGTCGGTCCGAAGAAGGAACTCGCATGACCCTAAAGAAATATTACAGATGAGTGAGTGAGTGAGTAATACATACAATTATTATTCTCCTAAAATCGACTGAGTATCTTACTCTGTGATTTCCCATCCAAAGCAACTCCTCTTGTAGATCAAAATGAGTTGCAGAAACTGGGATGCCAACTTCTGCAGCCACACTGTGCAACTCGGAGAACATGCCCTCTAGGAGATGCACAGAGTCGGGCACTGCGACGGCAAGTCCCTCTGGGTCCAGCTCCACACCTTGCAACATGTTCGGATTAATCCGAGGGTCCATTGAAGGCTCCATCCCGGGATCCAAGCTCCCGTGGAGGCTGGGCGAGTATTCGCCCATCCCTGGATCAAGACCTTCAAAGTTCATCATGAGTAAAGCTTCATCGGCCTAAAGAAAGAAAGAAAGAAAGAACAAACACAGTTTTGAAAACGGATAACTTACAAAGTTATCTAACGAATCACAATCATACATTATTGTGTCCTAGCGCCGTTTGGGAACAGAGCGCATCTGGTGGCAGCTAAGTAGCATGCTAACCCATTAGCAACCCAACGACTACTTTCTCCTCTATGGTCATCATTTATATAGAAAACTACGCAGGATAATAGTAGTAGCTCTTCATTAGAGTCGCTTTCAAAATGTCATTTTAGCCAATGTTGGTTTGGTTCCGCCTGTGTTATAAATCCAGTGGTGTTGTAGCTCCCCCACCGAGGCTACACACATGCTAGCTAACAGCATGGAGACATCAGTAATATGTTATCAGTAATATTGCCATGAATTGAGGTAAATTAAAGATTTACGTCCACCTACATAACGTATACAGGTAGTTGTCAGATACTATTTCACACAATAGTTGGACACATGTTCGTTCACAACAATAACAAAAGAATAAAAGCACTTCCGCTTCCAGTGGGGGTACGTTCAACAACACTACTGTTCAACAGTGATCGTGAGGGCTATGAATCATGGATGCATAATTCATACATTAATTGGACACCCATGCTATGAACACTAAGGTCAATTGTATTAATTAATTATTTAATGGGAAATAATAACATAAAGTACTGTCATAGTAATGAGACTACTATTGAATGAATAGTACATATTGGACAAAGTATGATTTGGTCACATGTATTATTATACAGTTATTAGGCATTTGTTTAAGCTCTTTATGTATTGTTATACGCTCAAAACGTGAACGTATAGGCCCATAAGCGCGTAGTACAAATACGCCTACATATTTACAACATTTGATTTCAAAACAATATTTAGGCAGTCTTATTTTTGTATGTAGGCTATTTTGTATTCTGTATTTATGAATGTTGTTTTTATGAAATCACATGCCTCTATATGAAATGTGCTATACCAATACATCTGCCTTGCCTTGTATCTACTTCATGCCACTTTCTAGAAGACGGCATGTCGACCAGCATCCAGCATGAAGGGAGCCTGGGAACCACACCAATCCTGCGAGCTCTGTGAATTTGCTCTGACACATGCATCAGTGAAATGGTCTGGCGACGTCAGGCTGGGGAAGGGGAGCAACTCCAATAAGAAGAAGAAGAAGATTCCCCGTAAGAAGACTTCAAACAATCCACGTTGGCGCAATCACGCGCACAAACTGAATACAATACGTGACCAAATCATACTTTGTCCAATATGTAATATGGCTGGCGGGAAACCCCAGCGGGGATGACAGGTGGATGCAGGGATGGATGATGGGGGGGATCAATCACACGCAACCGCCTGCTCGATCCTAAACCCAAACTACTATGATGCTCTTTAGCTTTTACGTGCATTGACATCAATCTTTTTTTTTTTTTTTTTTTTTTTTTTATAAAATTTTTTTTTTTTTTTTTTATTTTTAACA
>OMNR01057650.1:11519-22130 GCA_900303205.1 Mora moro
ATCAATTTTTTTTTTTTTTTTTTTTTTTTAATGAACTTTATTTGCATATGTGTTTAGTTACATAAACCAGGCTACATCTCGAATAAACATATATACAAACAGTTCAAACCGGAGTGTCTGTGCATACAAGAGTGGTACAAAAATTAAAAAATAAAAGACAAAAACAAAAAACACAACCGGGGTGTGATACATTGAGAAAATGTTCGCATGACATCAGAGGGCTTCACACTTTCCCCAGTGGGTGTGAGCTGCGTGGCCCCTGAGCGGGGGCCGCCGGCTGTATACTTACCGTCTCAAATGTCCCGGGAAATTTACGATTTGCGATAAACAAACAACAACATAGTCACTTCTAAATAATTGATGATCAATATGTGATATCTGAAAACGCTATACCCCTATATCTGGTTTCGTCTCTAAATAACAGATGCTTTGGATATGTTTAGCTACAGAGGAAAGAGATGAACAAGGAAGAGTATATAGATCATTTTCAAACGAATTAATAATCGCAGTTTAATAGCTTAACTGTAGGCATATTAGGCCTATTCATTGGAGTTGAATGAACATAGACCTACTATTAAACCAATAACCATAATATGAATTATGGTGTTTAATGATTAGCATAGGCCTCTTTATTAATAAGAATGTAATAAATATAGGCTAGTAGGCTTATTCATTAAATTACATCTGTAACTGCATTATCCTAAAAGAGATTGTATTGTTTCAGAGCGAATGCACGCGCTAGCCTACCTGTGTGATTTATAATAATGAATAATAAATAATAATTTGAATGAGATGAACTCACCTGAAGGATGTTACAGGAAAGTCCTGAAAGCGTGACTCACTGTAGCTTGTAATCCTCGACCAGCGGGATATATAAAGCGCCACAGACAACACACGAACAGAAGCCCAGCTGGACATCACTTATAACAATACAGCAGTCGCCATGCAGCCACTTTTCAGATTTATCGTTGCCATGGTTTTCATCTTTACATCCGCCTCCGGCGCGCCGACCCGGGACGGGGTCGAGGATGCGTGCGTCAGAGTCCAAAGCAGTTCTTCCCGGTTCAACAAAATTGCTCACAGTCTATCAGTCAAGGTAAGTTTGACTTAAAGGTATTAACATGGAATTATTAGATCGTTTTGACCGTTTGAATGTATGCTATTTCATGAGCATTGTGGAGAAACTAAGTTGGCCTACTTTCCTACTGTGTTGCAGACGCGTAAGGGAGTTTATATGACACCTTTCTCGACCGTAATTCCACGGATGGAGAACCAGGACAAGTGTGATCCTGGGAGTCTCGGAAAGAACTCTACGGTAAGCAAACACACATGTGATATAAAAGATGATTTTATTATTACTACTACTACTACTACTACTACTACTACTACTACTACTACTACTACTAATAATAATAATAACAATAATAATAACAATAATAATAATAATAATAATAATAATTAATAATAATAATAATAACATTAACGACGACAACAACCATCATCATCATAATAATAATATACTATTTCACAATGGTTCTCCAGCTCTGCATTATGAAGATATCTGCTGTTCTGAGGACCTACTATTCTGAAGTGGAGAAGGCTGGCAGACTGCCAGGCTGTTTGCTAGATGCAAGAAAGCTACAGATACTAAATGCGATGGACGAATTCTACACAGACATGAGGAAATGTGTTACTGCAACAAGTGAACAAGAGATCAATCTCCCAGGGGTATGTAGATCTCATACTGTATATACTGTCATATGTAAATGTAGTTCCTATCTTACAGTGCCTATTCAGTATAATACATGGGACGTTACATCAGTTTTATGATCTATTAAACCATTAGAAGAAAACAAACATGATTCATGTATGAATGTAACCTATGTACTATGTACAAAAATGGTCAGTGGTGTATAACAGAATGCTAATTGATGTGTATTATTATTTGTATTATTTCTATAGCTCAGCCTCTCTACAGGGGAGCAGGCGAACGACTACGACGACCACTGGGACATGTGCCCCTACGTCATGGAGCGGCTCTTCTCCTTCTCCATCATCGCCGCGCGCGTCTTCGCCCTGGGAGACCCGGCCGAGCACAGCCCCGGCTCGGTCGCTCAGTGCATGTAGACCGGGACGCGAGCGAACGTAATGTTCAGCTCAGTGTTACCAGACAGCGGTGGAGGAGCAAATATGTATTCGTAAATGATCACATTGGTCAAGTTAGTGACATGTGTTGCTTTAGCAGTCATCTAAGGATGATGTGGTATATACTCACAGTGTTTTAACTAAAATACGTTTCGTGCAAATGGAATTTATTTGATTTTAACTGTATTTTCTATGAAATATACCTATATATATTGCATATGATCTATTCTGTCATAGAGCTATTTATTTAATGTCGTATCTTCATTATTTATTAAGAATGCATAACTGAATGTAACTGCATAACTTTTTCGGATAAATAAAATGATTGTCAGCATTCGATGTGTTGTCAGCAAATATAATTGACCACAAATCCAAACAAAAAGTGTGATGCGAATTCCTCAGAAACAAAAGTGATTCAGGAACCATCAAATGAACTTATATAAGGAAGCTGTGTGCTTTCCGTAAAACATTCCTGACACTGAAGATGCAGGTTGGATTACATCATCCAATATCAACGTCTTTTTTAGCACCGCAGTGTGTTCACTTTCAAAATAAAGGGAACTTGAAATAAACGTATAACCACATTACCACAACAAGGAAGCTGTTGTGTACTGTGTGTACCCCCACACGCACATGCACACACACACACACACACACACACACACACAGAGTCAACAAGTGTGTTGAGGCTTATTCTGTTCTGCAACGCACAAATGTAAATATAATTAACTCTTAGGTCATCGATCTGTTCAATAGAAATGATGCCATACAGAATTTGTCATGGTTTCGGTCACGAAATGGTCATCCTTTAAAAGATGGACACAAAGTAGGCTACCTTACATGAACTTCTTAGTAATAATAATATAGACAAATAATATTAATACTAACAATAATAATAACAATAATAATAATAATAATAATAATAATAATAATAATAATAATAATAATGATAATAATGATAATAATAATACATTATTATGATTGTGATTTTAGTGATTGGTGTTGAGATACGCTGTATTAGACATCCAGCGACACTTCTGAAGGATGGCGGCACAATTTGCGTTTTAGCATTTTGTGACGACATAGAAGTGGGCGTGGTCAGAAAGTCATTTCCTGGTGAGCTACAACAGGAAGGTGAGTTCTCTCAGTCCCAAAGTGTTCAATTTAATTGTTCGTGTCGTCGAAGACATATTTTCGTTTCGGACGATTTAAAGCGATAACATGCTCCTTGAAGATAATTGAGTCTATTGCCATTCTTTTGCTTTTGTTATAATGGCAACTGGCAAATGGCAACAAACAGTGCAGCGAGCTGCGAGTTTAACGTCTGCTTAGAACATGGACAAGTTTCTAAACTTTTATGATATACACCAACATTGTCAAATGATACACGTGATTCAATTGTAAATTGAATGTGTGCTAGTTTCTTTGACTCTATAATCGTTAAAGTGCGTTACAGCAATGGTGATGTCAGTCTTGTGAGTTGTGGCGCATGTTTTGTTATACATTGCGATCGAGTCGGGCGGAGCTCGGGGCCTTGTGCTGTTCCAGCTCTGCTTAAGAGGCAGGAGATGAACGTTCATGACATTCATGACATTTAACCCACCTAACCACCTTCAGCTACACTATAGTATACCATGACAAGTTCTACAAGTTCTGCTGTATTCTCTACTCCCTGTTCTACCTGATACAAACAGTAATAACCACCTGTGATTTCAGCAGGATTTATTAGGAACATATACTACCACATATTAGATATTGTTCTATAATTGTCACCAAGCTCCAATATTAAAGCATGTTCCTTTTTGTTTGTTTATAAACACATTTTCACTTAAATGTCACTGTTCCTGCTAATTTTATTTCACATGTTAGGTTTAGTGTTTTCTTCTACTATTCAACAAACTATTCAAAATACTCAAAGCAAAGCTTTTTTAAAAATTGTATCTATTTTCACTGTTGAAGATGAATGTGGGCGTGGCTCACAGCGAGGTCAACCCCAACACGCGGGTGATGAACAGCAGGGGCATATGGCTCAGCTATCTGCTGCTGACCATCGTGCTGCATGTGGTACTGTTGAGTATTCCCTTCATCACCGTGCCCCTCGTCTGGACCCTCACAAATGTCATCCACAATCTGGTGAGCCCCCACCAAGCACTGGGACCCCCATAGTGGTGTATGGCTATGGTGTATGTATGATAATGGTGTGATTTGTGACATGCGGACCATGTCTACATGCTTTTAAGCAGAATACATCGTCAAATCTGGGAAATCGGTTTTAAAACTTGTTTTTAACTGGTGCAAATGTCCTGTTTTGTTTTTTTATTGCAATGCTAAGAATTTAATTGTTTCAAAGAGGTGCACACATGTGTGAGAACCCAGCATCATAAACCTCTTCATCTGTATGTACTTATTGCCTTCAGATGGGGCCACACATGACTTTTACAATCTGAAACGATTCCACCTGCCTTCAACCTTCTGTTGTCTTCAATCCCTACTGTTAGGAGTGAATGGAGAACAGTCGATCTAAAACTAACTGTTTACACAATGTTTGATTGGAAACACCTCAATCAATGTGACATTGTACAAATACTGAACATTGTTTTTGTTTTTTTTTTGTTTTTTTTTACTCCACAGGTAATGTACTTGTTTCTGCACACAGTAAAGGGCACTCCCTTTGAGACCCCAGACCAAGGTAAAGCTCGTCTGCTGACACACTGGGAACAGATGGACTACGGCATCCAATTCACGTCTTCTAGAAAATTCCTCACTATCTCACCCATCATTTTGTAAGTGTGCTTTGTTGTTGCTCAAAACAAATACCATTATTGTTCTGTGGTGACGTCGTTTAATGAACCCAGCAGTGAAAGTCGAAAGTTGTATGGAAAGAAACAAGGTTGTTTGGTCACAAGTCCCTCATGTAGACTCACCTCACCGCTAGCACCTCACACTGCTCCACCAGATGTCTGGGCCGTCAAAGAGTCGTCTGAAATGGTTCTAATTAATAATATGTGACTGGTTCTAACATGTTTATTCTATGATTAATTTGCAGATCAATCTAAAGGCAACATACACATTACAGCATTGCCCAAACAAAAAAAGTCCGCTATGGATATTCTGGGGATGCAAATCGAACCACATTTTGCCGATGCTAATGGTCATTTTTATTTTTTCTAAACTTCCATATTTGAGAAGCGGTGATTATTACTTGAACACCTTGTGAGGAGGAATAGGACGTCCTATTACTCATACTATTTACTACTACTACTATAGTACTGTTTAGGCTTTTGTCATAAATATGCTATGCCTCCACGTATGTCATACATAAGCAAATCATGTCATCATGAGGAGGTCAACACCTTCTGTTAACTGTCCACCATGTACCTCCCAACTCACTGCAGGTATATCCTTGCCAGTTTCTACACAAAATATGACACCACTCATTTCCTCATCAACACCAGCTCCTTGCTCAGTGTCCTCCTCCCCAAGTTGCCTCAGTTCCACGGAGTACGGATATTTGGGATCAACAAATACTGAGGGGCCCGTACTCACGTCGGTCTGGAAGGTCACTACAGACGGCCGGCGCCAGGGCCTTCGCTGTCCAGACTGTTGAATGGTGAAACATCTTAAGAATGAACAGTTTTTTTCTGCTGCATCCTGTGACCTTAACAAATAGGAGAGAAAAACACTGCTGTTCTGAGCTGAAGGTTTATGATGATCTAGGTCTGTGAACTTTTTATTTTCTATAAGCATTCCCTATCTAAGATTGGAAGCTGTCAGACATTGGAATATCCGTCTCTCGACCGTGATGAGGCAAACGTTTCTTCTAGTGGGCTATGTTTCTTTAAAAACTGTTTGTTACATGAATTATTTTTTAGGATCAATAAAACTACATTTAAAAAGGCAGCACTGCTCTGTTTTCATCATTTAAAATAGTGCCATTCTCATTTGTCTCACAATGATTCACGCATGCGATTCATCTGCTTTCCCTGGAACGGTGCACTTGTGATCTACTGCACACACAACAGACACGGTGTGGTGTGTGGTGAGAGGAAGTGTGCGAATCCCTGGACTACTTGTGCACACAAACAAGCGTCTGAACTATGCGTGCAAGGGGTGGCCATAATCAAGTACATTTCAGTTTGAAAGTATGTTTTTATTACGTTGTCCTGCATTTCGTGCGACAAATTGTCACAGTTTTTGACATTTCTTATCAGTTATGCCATTTTGCTAGTGAGAGTCGGTTAAACTGCGGGGGGGGGGAACTCCAGGCATTTTGCATGGCTATAGCCGGCACAATGTTTTAGATATTGTGCTGAGTCCGGAGGGGTTCCCCCACTTCCGTTAGGTTCCCAGGGCCGCTGGCAGCGAGTGGCCTCACGGTGACGTGTGTTTGGGGAAAGTAGCAAGAGGGAAAACAAGGAACAACCGCTATGCATGACAATCCTGAACATGCAAATAACGTGAATAACATGTTATGCAATAAATAGGGGCTCATCTTTACAGCGCATGGGTTGCAAACATTTGCAACAATTCGTGTGTGGGCGTATACGTGTTCAAACCTAGACCAAGCGCGGCCGGTAGGAAAAGCATGAGGAAGTCAGAATTCCCACAGGGACATAGTGAAACTAAACGACCACATGGTAATCCCTTTCAAATCGATTGATCTACCGAGTAACTGACATTTAACCCTGGGAGTCTCAGGCAGTCCACTAGTTTTTCCCCAAGTTCTGCTTCCACATTTTAGTTTCACTGTCTGCTTAGCACTTATACCGCTGACTGAAGGGTTCATGAATTGGACTGACCACAGCACGCCTAAAACCTGTATCCAATATATGTGACCACCTTATATTTTTGACAGATATTATGGAATCTCCAATGATTTGTTGGAACTGAACTGTTTTTCTTCCCCTTTAGAGTGACACAAATCTAGAGGCAGGAAAACCAAGAACAGAGTGGTACTGAGGTACCGAGTACAAACGTGTAGTAGGTCTACTTATCAGTACCCATTAAGTAGATAGGTTCAGGATAATATTTTGACTCAATTATGCCATCCTTTGAAACCAAAAAAACAACAACCTTAATGTTGGATTGTTAAACAAAACGCTTAGATTCATACTCAATTTTAATTATTTTGGTGACACGGAATTAAAATTAAAAATAAAATTGGACTACATAACCAAACATTTTTTACATCCAAATCCAAAGTACATATTGCCTCAAAACAGTTCCACGCTCAAATGAAGAAATGTGCATGTTAAATGTGCATTTAACCATTTATAAACCTAGACTGTAAACAGCATACTGAAGGTTTGTTTGACAATAAATAAATCAAATTTCATTTGGACTGTCATCAACGCAGCCTTTTAAGAAATCAACAGAATAATCCCACACTCCGATACAAACAAAAACAAAGAGTAGGCTACGTTCTAAAATGACCCATAAAGATAAACCCATAGTCGCCTCAAAAACAAAATGGAGGCCTGGTGTGACGTTGGCACACCATTTGCTTAACCTACATGGTGGAGCACTTTGAAGCAAATAAGACGTGCGTGTCATCTGTGGTCCACTGGGACCCCTGGGAGGGCCGGCCAAGCCTGCTGTCCGCCTGCGACAGCGTCCGCCTGGCCGCACTACGAGGTCAGTGTGCTCCATGTAGCTACATACCAAACTCATGTCGTCTTCCAACCACCGATTAACAAGAGCGGAAGAACTCTTGACAAAGTTGCGTCTCCTTTTCGTTTTTAACTGCAATACTTTCACATTGTCAATATCTTCTCGAGAAAGGTTTCATGTCTTCATCTTCTTCTTCCTCTTCATCCGTGTCAAAAAACTCATCCTCCAGGAAAGATCCTCCGAACCCATATTCCTGTGCATGGACAGCCACCTCATTTGGTCTCAGGTGAGATAAGCCCTCCACAAAATCTGCAAATCTAGTCATTGAAACAATAAAAGCATGATTAGCAAACATTGAAACAGTGTTATAAATCATTTTCTTTTTAAAAAAATTTAGCAGCGTTTGATTGGAACAGTTGGTTGCTCTTCAATATTCAATTGCATACAGAGCAGAAGTTTTATGATTAGGTGATGAGACATCAGCCACTTTGAACCTTCACTACAAGTATAATACACGTACATATAATACACATGTGGTCTGTGTAGATCCCAACTAGAACCTGCTTTGGGAGCAGAACAGTGTTGGGTGATTTAAGTGAAAGTGACACTTTTACTGTGAAATGTTTGTGATGGTACATTGGCAGTAGAGAATGTAGGCAAGAAACAAGCACAATGGAACAACACACAAATCAAGTAAGAGATCTTAACAATAAATCACCAAATTCCTTCAGAATGAAATCCAGGTAAAGTCCTTTCCTCCTACAGTAACTACCAAGAAGTCAAATTGTGCTGTTGTGAAAGAGCACTACACTGTTTAAATTCACAAGCACCATCTCCCTCTAGTGTTCCAAAGAATGCATGAGTAAGGTGGAGCTATTTATATTTCTCTGGACCCACCGCACTGTTAAAATACCTCTCCATATAATCTGTTTACTTTTGTAGACACAGAAGTATTATAGTGATTTTAGACAGGGACGAAAATTGACTCAATTGTGTGTTTTGTCCTCCATCTAAAAATCACCTTTAAGGTAAGTAAATATGTTCTAGTAAATGGAAAACAAGAGTGCATTATCTTAATGGATGATCCAGTTGCCAGTTGATCCAGATCCAGTCAGATATTACCATGACTGAAAAGAAGGTTAACAACACTCCTCCCAGTTCCGACCAAACACCATTTAATTCTTCCTAATGATCAATATAACTTATCAGCAGCTTGGTATGCTGCTAAATGTTTTTGGCACCATGAGGATAACTGACATGTTTTACAACTAGCATGCAATGAAATGGAGTCTCTGAAGTGTTTTTCAAACCTTTTCGGGGACTGAATCCTAGACACTGCCTTCCAGGTGCTGAACTCTGGACTGGTGCAGTACCTGCGCAGCTCCTCCAGGGCCTTTTGTGTCTCCTCCTCCCCCTGCTTCTGGTACTCCTCTTCGGTCAGCAACCGTCGAGGCTCACGCTTCCAGCGAATGCGATGGGAAAGTCCAAGTTTCCTGCAAAAACCCAGCACAGTAATGTCTAAAACCCAGCACAGTAATGTCTAAAACCCAGCAATGTCTAAAACCCAGCACAGTAATGTCTAAAACCCAGCACAGTAACGGCTAACAGGGCATAAACTGACAAAGCTCTGATGGGTTCATTTACACCAGAACTGACCTTGAAAAGAATCATAGCATCACACATAGTATATGTCTCACAACGGAGTTTCCAGCTACAGAGCTAGCTGGTTTAGTTCCCCTTTATATTCAACTCTCTAAGGGCCCGGATCCCAGTACACTTGACCCCAAAGTCCAGGTGGTTTGATTAGTGTGAGCACTGTGTACCATACTCCATACTCGGGCATGGTTGGCTGATTCCTTCCTCGTGTCCATTTGAAAAGGCGGTCTCGAGTGTGGTTCATGTGTACTCGGGTACGGTTTGCATCAGGTGTGAAAACTGCACCAAAACACGGACGTGGACTTCATGAAGGATGAATAAAGTAGGAAGGCGGGCAAGAGGGGCGTTCTTGACATCGTCTCCAAAACATCAATAGTAGCAGCATAGTGTGAAGGTCGACTGCATTGTCTGGGCTTGGGATCTTGCGATTAGCGCACCTTACTACACAGGAGCGACAACATAAACAAGTATCGCGTGGTTGACCCAAATCTCTTCTTTTTTGTGCTCATTGGCGGATCGCAAACCGATTAGGTGCATACCTGCCACCTGTATTGGAGTGTGTACACACAAGTGTACGTGGGTACGGAACAACATGGTGCACTCTGGCATGGCACGAAGCCGTCGTACCAAATGTGAAAACGCCCTGAAAGAGTTCAACAAATCTCTGTTTGAATTATATCAGAACATCTCCAATGCAATTTAGCAACAGTGCAGTCAGAGCAATAAAATAAGTTGCTGGTTTTGTATAATTTTTCAACATTTTCAGGCTCTCGTTGACATAGACGACATAAATAAACCCGTCTGTGGCGATGGAGACGGATTAGACTTGAGATGAAACACTAGGTGTGCAGCGCAGTGTTAAGAAACCCACCGCCACACGGCCAGGGCGAAGACCACTGGGTACTCCATGTTCTTGGAGCAGAAGGCCGCCACCATGATGGCCAGAGCCACTTGCTGGATCTGGATCCCAGCGTAGACCAGCAGCAGGCCGAACAGCTGCAGTGTCCAGGTGAGAATGTTGATGCTCCGCTCCTCCACTAGGGGGCCGTGGCGGTAGCACACGGCGAAGCTGATAAATCCCACCACCGCTACGTAGCCTGAGAAACACATTAAGGAAGTCATGTTTTCACTTAAAAGAGCTTCTAGGGCAAGGGCGGCGTGCATTTGTGTGTTTATCATTGCTGTACTCCCCCAATGCAT
>OMNR01057651.1:0-10651 GCA_900303205.1 Mora moro
GAATACGCCAGGCCCGAGGGCAAACGGGTTCAGGTTCCCCAGCAGGCCGCAGGTGGAGGCCCTTACCCGCTCGTGGGGGTGAGCCAGGGCCTGGTGCAGCACGGGGGCATCCAGGCGGAGGCGAGGGCCAGGGTGAGGAGCCCCAGGAGGGCATCGCGCCACCTGGGCCAGCAGGACCAGGAGCTCCGCCGCTGAGTCCCAGAGTGCGTCGGTCTGCAGCAGGGCACCCAGCAGGGAGCTGGCGGTTCTGGGCTCGGAGGAGGCGCGATCTCCCCGGGTGGCGGTCGGCGTTGGCTGTCGGGTGCCACCACCGGCTGGGCAGAAGAAGTCCCGGGCCTGGGGCGAGGCCTCGGAGCCCGTCGCGAGGCAGGGGACGAAGCGCCTCGGGTCGCACAGAAGCAGACGGCTCAGCAGAGAGAGAGGAAGCTCTAGCAGAGCAGGCGGACGAGTCTGGATCATCTAGCGAAAGTTCAAACACAAACATAAATAAAATCTAACATCCGTCAAAAATTAGTACAGATCAAACAGCAAACAAGCGACATCATCACACTCTCTCGTCAGTACAGACGGCTCATTTGTGCATGTATAGCCGCGAGAGAGATAAAGTGTTGCATCGTCACTGTGGATGGGAGTGCACGGGGGGGCTCTCTAACCAGCAGGAGACCACTGGCCACCCCACAGCGGTCGTACTGGTCCAGGACTGCAGCCCTGGTACTGGGTGACAGGTCCAAGGAGAAGGGGAAGCACAGCAGGAGGCAGCTCACAACCAACAGGTTGTCCTCGTCCTCGTCCTCCTCCTGGACTTCAGTGGGAGTCCCATCAGACCACCTGGGGATGCAAGAAGGTGAATGATGTACTATTTCTGTGTGCTACTGTACTATTTAGCTTTACCCACTATAGATACCTTTACCCACTTACTTTTATTCACTATATCCACTTAACTTTTATCCATTTACTATTTAGCCAATTAGTTACGGTTTACTGTTTAGCCTGCTATTTACTATCCAAAGCTGCTCAAAGTGATTACATTTTATTTTAGATATACATGTCGTGAATGAGTAGGTAGGGGTAAGAAGATCTTGCTCAACACTAGACATTAGACTACAGACATTGGAGCTGGAACCCAGAACCTCTCGGCTTGGAAGTCCACCCCCCGAACAACGCTGCCTGCTCCCTCATTCCAACTGTCACACGTACAACAGACGCTGAACACTAACCTGTCATGGTGGAGCACAACGCCTAAGGTGTGTACGCATTCTGATTGGCTGTCGGAGAAGAGGGGAAGACACAGGGCGGGGTCCTTGGTGAAGACACACAGCATGGCGGACAGGAAGGACTGCAAGCCTGACGAAGACCACGTAGAAAAGAGTACGGAGTTGATGAAAATGTAGATGTCCTAAAATATCTCAAATATAGTTGAAATAGAGGGCAACAAAAGTACCCTTTGTGGAGCAGAAGAGAGGGCTCGTCGGTGCTTCCAGCGCGGTACCTATCGTTCTCCACAGGTCACACCAGATCTCTTGTCTAGGAGACGAGGAAGGAGATCCATTTCCATGCTAAGGGACAGGGGGACAGATGGTGTGACCATTTTAACCCACGCTGTACGTATTTTAAGCATCGCTGAGCAGTCCCAGTGTAGCGGCTTCACTGACCTCAGAGACGGAGAGCAGCAGCAGAGACAGAAGACCGTCCCACACTCCCCAGCCTGGAGGAAGGAACACCTGTGGCTAGAAGACGCAGAGGGAATGCGCTATTTCTGTTTGTATTCTGATGAAACGTGCTAGTATTACAATTAGGCCAACTAATAGAAATACTATTGAAATCGCAATATGGCCAAGTGCAATATCCAAATCGCAGGAGCTGACATTTTTTCATAAGGGGAAAATGTGTAAATATAGATATATAAAACCATTAACTGTAAAAATAATTGCAATATGATTTTTTGACCATATCGTTCAGCCCTAATTAAAATGCTGCTAAGCAAATTTTACAAAAAGGTGGCCAGGTATGAAATCATGAATTATGGTGTTTAGATATTAGTTTATTAGACACTAGATATCTTTTGACCATTTAGGTAAAAAGTTTGAGATGTTATAGGGAGTCTGGTCAGGATAAGGATCCAGCAGAAGTTGTTGACCAACCGACCAGTCAATGCCACCGTTAGTGGAAGGGGAGTGGGATTTGTCAGAATATGAGTAAGAAATGCTTCACAACACCACATGAAGGGGTATACACCTGCAAGACCCACCTTGGGGTCCAGGGAAGAGTTTTTAAGCACGTCACTCAGGGTGGCGATGTCAACATCTACAAAGACTCCATGGTGTATGAACATGGAGAGAACCGAAGCGGCAACGGGCTACAGAACGGACAGAGGGAACACACATTCAACCAGCAGTGCTTCAACGTCAATCCGTTTGTATGCGAAAGATGTGCTAGATATGTCGTATTTGATGGATATTTTGGTAGCGCTTACTGCCGAAGGAGTGGAGGCTGGTCTACTGAGGATCTTGAGAACAGGCTTCATGAGCTCTTCCAGTCTACAGTAAAAGAGCAGGTTCTGTGTTTCGTAATCCATATTTGTGTGGTTTTTAACTGGCTTACAAGTTGCATGCATTGATTTATGACCACTAGAGGGCAGGCAATGAGAGCTCCAAAGGAATCTTGTATAGCTTTTCTCCATCATCAATAGGAAAATAAGAAATTGTTAATGCCATGAAAACAACTAATAATAAATAACAATATAATATAATGTAATAAGAAAATAGCAAATGTTTATAGATCATATAAAATAACTGGATTATTTGAGTAAGGACAGCAAATGAAGGAGTATTTTCATTAGATAAGAAATAAATTATCTAGTATAAAATAAAAAGCACACCAAAAAGCTTTAACCTGTCTTCAGCTTGAGCCCATTCCCAATGCCTGTCCCAGTACGTCAGAAGGACTGCAAGCACCTCACTGAGGACACCGTCGATCCAGGGTTCCTTACCAAGAAAAGGTAGTGAGTCCTTTACTAACATGTTAGTATGAATCTCATTCAATATCCCACTGGGATGATATCGCTCCTCTGACTGTGAATGACGTCTAGCATATTTACCTTAATAATGTTTATCTTATCCATCAACACGCTGGTCAAATCGAAGAGCAGATGGGGCAGACCCAGTTCGCAGCCAATATGCTGAGAGTTCTCATGGTCAGAGTACAGAAGGAGCTTGGATAAGACCCTCAACGGGTGGAGAACCTGCCAAGTGTCTTCCAGAATCCCATATAAGAGCTAAACAGAAAGCAACCCATCGATCAATCAATGGAATATCCGTTCCAACTGTGACACAAATCTTTCCTCACCCATCTTCTACAGCCTTACCTGGGATTTGAAAGCCAGTAATTTCTTTTTCAGTTGAGGAATAATAACGTGGTAGTTCGATGGCGACGCCAGCTTCTCCGGTTCAGTTTCAAGGGCCAACCTCCGCCAATAATCTTCAGTCTGCTCATCCTTACAAAGGAATAACAGATCAATATTATTATTGGAACACACCGGCATAGTCTCGTGCTTAGGGCGTTTGTGTTACCGGACGATGAGTCAGGGCCACCCACCTGCCGAGGTGAAGGATTCTGTCCGTTTTCCCTGCAGTCCCGCACGAATCTCGACCCAACCTCTACCGATGGAAACTCCCGCTCATAGTCCCTGCTGATCTGGCCCCTGGAGAGGAATGACATATATAATTACTCCGTTAGCACTGGTGCAGCTTAGTGCTTTACTACCGTTCAGGAATTTAGAAGGTGCTTTTATCCAAAGCTTAAAAGCGAGTTAAGATACATGTCATTAAGAAGCAGGCAGGGGTTAGGCATCTAGTTGAGGACGCCGGGAATCGAACCCGGTACCTTTTGAAAGGGAGTCGAACACCCTCACGACTAAAAAATCATGCCCCATCCATATGTCCTTGCAAATAATAGGTTTCATTGTACTTATTTGCTGGTTTGATGAAAACTTGATTTCAACAATAGGGGTTTTTAGTCCACAGATGTCCTATACAAAAAAATGTACTATAAATAATTGTAAAGATCTAGATAAATAGGCACACCTGTGTTTTGAAGTCATGCTTGCTTGTTTCTTCAAGTTGAGAAACATTTTGGCCGCTTCCTGGACTTGGTCTTGTTCCCGGGGGGTTGCGGGATCTGTGTGGTTCTGGGGCCGTGTCCGTCCTGCGGAGGACTTCCTTGACCCTGAGTCTTCTCCTGCTCTCTCTCCCTCACCCTGATAAAGCGCGTACATACAACTCCCATTGGAAATTACATTTGAAGATAATTTATTCTGTACTTTATTAATCCCAGATGGGACATTTGGCTGTCACAGCGGTATATGACAGACCGTAATAAGAATGAATCAACATTAAAAATAACAATGAAAAATCTATCTATACACGTAGAATATACATGTATAGATACGTGTTTTATCAAATATACTTGTAGAAATCGCAGAATGTAAATGAAAACGATTGACAGGCCCCTGGGGGTCTGGATTCCTGAAAAACAACCCCAGGGGGACCTCTGACGGGGAACGGTCCAAGGACGGGACCCACAGCCCCAGGTTGGTTATTCTACCATGTTTGGTCAAGAAGTACGAGATGGCGGGCTTGAACTTATTTTCCGGAACTTCAGATCACACGATTGCCTCCTGTTAGTGACTAGAAAAGTGTGTCCTACCTTTCTGCCTTTCTGGTTGTTGTCTCTCTGTGCCATGACGTTGCGCAGCAACCTGTTCTTCCCAGAACCAGCCGACTTCTCCTTGACCTGCTGGTGCTTGAGGGCCAAAATGTCAGGGCTGGGGGCCACAGTCAGGGGGCTGAAGACACTGTCGCCTGGCAGGACTGCAACAACACATCATACTCAGAGATGTGGATCTCAGACACATGACAAAATTTAATGTAAAGATTGGTGGTGCTTTTGAGAGCTTCACCTAAAACACCATCCGCTACAAAAGGGTGGTGCAAGAGGTCCGGCCATGACAGTCTCTTCTGGGGATCTTTGGTCAACAAACCTTTGAGAAAACCCTGTGGAGTTTCAGTTAGGACATGATTAGGTTGATCAATGATCATTATTTAAAAAAAATAACCCCAATACATTTATCTCCACAGCCTTACATCAATGGTATTCAAAATCATCCTAAAATAATCAACACCTGCATGTCACACGACAATAACACATTTCTACAAATCTCACTCACCACTTCCTAAATATATTTTCTACCAATGTAAGACACCTCTTTGATTTATTTTAATTTTTCAGCGTGTCTATCTGCTCTTTGTGAGACAGACAATACTACAAACATCAAACATCGTTACTTTTCTTTATTCATTCATTGGGAAATACCGCGATGACAAAAAACCTGAGGTGATTCATGCCCTCCTCATCCCCAAGGTCTAAATCCTCATAGACACACACACACACGCTTCAGACTAGGGTGTGGAGCAGTACCAAGCAGGTGGGGCTCATGGTGTCTGCAGGCCACTTCACGGGGTCCCTCACGATGAGCTGCACCAACTGGAAGATGGAGTTGGTGTAGAAAGGGGGCACCCCGGTGTGCAGCTCATAGAGAATGCAGCCCAGGGACCAGAGGTCAGCGGTGTGGTCGTAGGGCCTCTCCTCCACTAGCTCCGGGGACATGTACAGCGGAGTACCCTTGATGGAGGTCAGCACCAAGGTGGAGACACTCATAGACCGGGCAAAACTGAAATGGGAGAGATTTGTGTTCAATTCACATTTCTGCAAAAATTAAGTCTGGGCAGACTTAACCTTGGATCCAGAAGTCCTGCTGTTATTAGAACTTCTGGGGGAGACGGCACAGAGACTGGGCAGGAAACCAAAAACTAAAAGGGGCAGGGTTACACCTTTTTTCCTGTTTCGTTGCAGATATTCTACAGAGGAGAAACTAATTTGTGCGAGTGGATGAAGCTTTCAGAAGGGCATTTTAATAAGTGTCTTTCTACAGTGGCCAGTCTACACAGTGTTGATTTGAAACCTTTTGTAGTGGCCGTTGTACCCTAATCCTGGGGCACTTAGTCTAGAGGCTGTCTTAGTTTGACTCGTGTTCCATTAATTTGTATTCCACTTATGAAGACCCAATGTATTCACCACGAGGCAGAGAAAACTTGAACGAGGGTTTATTCGAACATACACGCTACATATGCAATGCAAGTTACTAGTTAAAATTACTACATTACACTTCAAGATCGTTTGGGTCGCCAGATTATGTCATCAGCGGTCTGTCTTTAAGCACGGACTTGACTTCACACAATAGAGTGTAGACACTTGTTGTCTATCGTTTGCTCACGCAGGACAGACTTTAAGACCTTCACTGATTTCACTTCTCTCCCATACTCCTCTGAAATGAGGTCCAGCAGGGGGGCTGAAAACCCACTGAACTCCTTTCTGTGCAAGGGCATCCTGAATTTCGATTTGATTCTACTGCTGCATTGCTGCTCGTAATTCTTTATCTGCACTGACTAAGTTGGTGCCGTTGTCTAACCTGACAATGGAAACTTGACCTCTTCTGCACATGAAACGTCGAAGGGCGTTTAGGCACGAGTCTGTGTCAAGTGTGCGAGAGACCTCTAGGTGTACAGCGCAGGTTGTCAAACAGGTAAACAGTACACCATATCTTTTAACGATGCCACGACCTCTTTTGACCTCAATAGGCCCGAAATAATCCACACCTACACCGGTGAAAGGTGGTTTGTCTGGTAGTAATCTAAAGGCAAATTTGCCATTTCTTGTCCGAGAGCCTTTGCTTGGAATCCGAGTTGCAGCCTCCAGTTCTTGACACGGCCATAAACCACAGTGATCCCACGAGAAGCACAAGCAGCTGGGTTTTCTGTTGTGTTGACGTACTGCCATTGCTCCGGTTTCGTTGCTTCTCTGACAACTGCAACCCTGTTGGCAACGAAGGTTTTCAGATGTGGCGACTCATTTCCTATGTATTTCAGTAAAGCGGTGCTGTCGGTCCAGAACACGGTGTCTGGTGACTCTAGCTGGAGCTCCCGTCTTACCATTTTGTCCATTCTGACAGCCACTAATGTGGCCGTTAGCTCCATGCGTGAGATGGTGTTTTGCTTTAGTGGGGCCACCCGCGCCTTGCCCATCATGAAGGCACCATGCACACGTCCTTTACTGCCTGTCAGTTTTAGGAATGTAACCGCTCCATAACCTCCACCTCTCGCTGGAGTCTGAGAAATTGTGTAGCTGTGCAGTCACAATAGGTCCAAATCTACCAGGCTTGATACATCTCCTTACTTGGAAGGTGGAGAGCTGAGGTAGTTGGTTCATCCAAGTGCTCCAGTATAGTGCAAGCCTTTCGGGAAGTTCCTCATCCCACGTAAGCTTTTCCTTGCATGTAAAACTCTTCTTGTCACTGCCTTCTGGCTGATGTTAACTGACTTTGAAACACTCCGACTCTATGCACCAGAGCACACCTAGCGCTCTTTCAACAGGAAGCATCTTTAGCCAGATCTAAGTCTTTAACCTCCTTGGCTCTCTCACTCTCTGGAACAGCCATTAAGAACGCCCAGCTATTGCTTGTCCATTTTGTAAGATGAAAGCCTCCTGAGGCGCAAAAGGACATGAGGTCTCTACTCAGGGTGATGGCGTCAGCGTCATTACTGACTGACCTTAAACAGTCATCAACAATCAAAGGAAACATAAATTTCCTGAGAACAGTGCCCACAGCTTCAGGTGATGCTCCGGTCCTATTCTCTTCTGCTGTTCTCCTTAAAGCAAAGTTGGCGCAGCGAGCAGATGAGGTGGTGCCAAAAAGGTGGACAACCATTTTGTACTCTACCATGCCCTGTGCTAGATCTCCTTCTGGCCACCACAAGAAGCGCAGGAGGTCTGTGTCCTCTTCTGGAACTCGGTGGTACTTGGTACCACCGAGTACCACTCAGTACCACTTGGTACATGGCTTCGACATCTGCCATTATTGCGACCGGCTCCCGTCTGAACCGTGCCAGCATTCCGATGAGGGAGTTTGTCAGGTCTGGACCCTGAAGCAGCTTTTTGTTGAGCGAGGTTCCCTGAAAGCTGGCAGCGCAGTCAAAGACCACGCAGAGTTCCTTCTTCTGTGGGTGGTACACCCCATGGTGCGGGATGTACCACACTCTTCCATCCTGTCGGGTCAGTTGTGTTTCTTGCACCTTGACTGCATATCCCCTTTTCAACAGGTCACTGATATAATCTTTGTATTCCTGGTGGAATTTGTGGTTTTTGCTGAGCTTCTTGAGATTCAGGGCACGCTGCACTGCAGCACTTCTGTTGTTTGGCATTGATCGCTGATTTTCTTTGAAGTTACCTTCCTCAAGTCCACTGACCTTTGGCAAGTCTTTGAGAAGGCAACTTTTCACTTGTTTAGTTGAGCTCATTGTAGTTAAGATGAGTTCAGTTCCTTTTCCCTGAAGATTTAGCTGCCTTGCTAAAGAGTCTGTGCAAAATGTCGCTGAGCTCCCAGGGTCCACAAACACGTATGTTTCCACAATCTTGCTGCCTTTCTTTGACTTGATGCAGAATGGAAGAATAGCAAGAACGCAATTATCTCCGGCCCCTTCACACGTGATTTTCTTCTGTTTTAGTGCACTTAAGACTACTGTTTGTCTGAACAGGCCTCATCTTGGCTTTCTGCTCCTTCCTGTTGGGAAACATCCTTTCTAGGAATGTGTAGCATGTTTGGATGTTTTTGTAAACATGTTCAAATGCTAGCACCCTCCACCTTTCCCTGAATTTGTAGGGCAACTTGGAGATAACTCATATTTTTGGGGTTATCCAGTTCGTCCACATCTTCCAAGGCATTACGGCAACTCAAAAGAAAGACTGAAAAGTTGTTGAGTGCTAGTGCATCCTCTGATTTGATTTTGCGGCCATGCAAACATCCTTTCCATCAGTGCAGTGCCAATTTTCAGTGCATGACCATAGCGGTCTTCCAGCAGGCACATGGCTTCCTGGTAACCACGATTTGGGGGTATATGCTGACAGCTTTTCACGAGGTCTCGTGGCTCACCTCTTGTACTTTTCTGTTCCAAAAAGTACAGCTTATCTGGACTATTGTCTGTTCTGGAGTCCACTGTCCGCTTGAAAGCTTTGAGAAACGACCTGAAGTCGAGTGGGTCACCACAGAACACAGGAACATCTCGCTGTGGCAAACGGGCCAGCTGTTGATGTTTCACCAGCATCTCTGTGATGTCAAGTCTGCGGTTTCATGACTTTGTAGATATCCTTTGTCGTGCCACTTTGTTGCTGAGGAACTTTCCTGGGCGTCATACCCTTTATACATTTTTATTTTAGCATTAGTGCCAGAGCCATTTTAAGTTGCAATTCCTCTTTCTCTGCTTGTAGCTGTGCCTCCTTTAATGCTAAAGCCTGTTTTTGCCTAAGGACAACTGCCTTGGCTTCAAGAGCTGCCCGCTTTGCTCCTTCCTTTAAGCATGCGGAAAATGCAGATGCACTGGTGCGCCCACTGCCAGACTTTGAACCAGTAGATCGTGTCACCATAGACACACTGTCCATATGAGTTACCTCATTATTACATGCTTGAGACCTTTCTTCGTAAAGTTCAACATTATTAATCCACACAGCCGTTTGAATTAAGTCCTGAAACGTATCTGCTTTAGGCTTGAACCAATTTTCTTGATCATTACCTTTTTCTTCTTCTTGTAGATAAAGCAGAACTGAACTGTTATTCTTTGAACTCCTCAAAAGTAGTCTTGAAAACTTTCATCCTTGTTTTGACTTCCGACTTCCTCTCAGTTACAGTCGTTGTCCATTAACTGCTCCAATTCGCTATACTTTGCAGTTAGTTGCCTTAACTTTCCACCTCGCATTGATACAATGCTGCAGCCTCTCTTCCACGAACCTTTCTGCCCTCTTGTGGTCGTCATCCGCATGTGCGTCACCGTCGGCGTTTTCGTCCGCCATGATATAGCTAGCTCCAAAGTCCAATTAACTCACGGAAACACTTATTTTAGTTGTTGGGACCAATACCTTACATGCCAAAGGTAAAGGTTCATCCACTGGCCACTTCGAGCTGAATAGTCCAAATTCTCCTTTGGTTTATACCGCGGCTCCTGTACAGACGCGTACGCTATCCGACCGCGCCAGTAATTAGTCCGATCCCTCGACCTCGTTATCCCCGCACAGTCCGTCCTTATCGAAAGTTTTTGACTCAATGCACGTTATTCCAAAATCACATCTTGTCCGGTCCATTACCGTCTTGACGTTTCAATGACAGTTAGCGCTCTTTTAACACGGTCAAAAACGTTTATTGAACTATACCTCCTTGGACTTCTCTGAATCCAATTATCACCGCAATCGTTTTTTCCTTGTGCCCATGCGCACTAAACCCGTAACTGCCGTACGGCAACCGTAACTGCCGTACGGCAACCGTAACTGCCGTACGGCAACCGTAACTGCCGTACGGCAACCGTAACTGCCGTACGGCAACCGTAACTGCCGTACGGCAACCGTAACTGCCGTACGGCAACCGTAACTGCCGTGGCAACCTATTGTTTAAACGTAAATAATATTAGACATAAAAAAAACATACAACAGCAACATAAACATTTCGGCAGACTAAAATTATGCTAAAATTGCTCTTACATTCCTCATCTTC
>OMNR01057652.1:0-11326 GCA_900303205.1 Mora moro
AAGTGTGTGTGTGTGTGTGTGTGTTTGTGTGTGTGTGTGTGTGTGTGTGTTTGTGTGTGTGTGTGTGTGTGTGTGTGTGTGTGTGTGTGTGTGTGTGCGTGCGTGCGTGCGTGCGTGTGTGTGTGTGTGTGTGTCACTCATATAGCCTACTATCACATCAAATCCCATCGCCGCGGAAACAATTTAACTTACTTGCGCAAATCTTGAGAAGACTCCGAGCTTCAGAATGAAACTGTTCCCTGTGGGTGAGAGGCTACCTGAAGGTGATATAAATATAGCCACTCTGCGCTGCCCCCATACCTAGCAGACATGGCAGTTGGCTCGCGTGCGGAGGCGCTGCCAGCCACAGGCACTCGAGGGAGGACAATAACAAAGTACGCCAGTGATCAATGAATCAAGTATTAAAAACATGACGCAATGCTTTTGGCCCCGGATGGGTCCCTGGACCCAGAGGGGAAAATGGATTTGTTTTATGTGGTGTCTCTGTGAAGTGGAGATAGCATCGACAGAGACAAGAGGGGAGCAAGAGTAACTAATAGCAATGGGAGCCTATGTTAAGTCAAACATAATAAATGATCATAAAAATATACAAAATATAAAAATCATAAAAATCATAATATTAGAATACATACATACACAGAAACAAACACACACGTGCACACAAACAAATAGACACAGTATAAGTGTAAAGTCACAACAAATACACAATACATTCATTCCAGGCAGGACCAATGTGTACTGTATCTTATTTGTATCTTATCTTATAACTCTTATAACTTATGCAAAAATCCATTTTACAATTATATGTCAGTGATCGTATATATCTAAATGTAAGTGGATCAAAGTAGATCAAAGTACATGCTACAAAAGGACGAAATAATTACGTCCGTACCACTTGCTTTGCATAGAACTTTATTTACCGGGATGTCTCCAAGGTGCACTTTATACTCAGACACAAGCTCTAATCCTGACAAATGTTTACTGTTTTTTTGCAACAGACAGGGGGAGTAGGGGAGCTATTGTCTCATGACCAAGTCACAACGAAATGACAGATAAATAACCCCCCTGACGAACGTTGGAAAGTACAGCTACACCATCCTACCCCCAACCGCTGTGGCGGTGTCCAATGGCCGGGCACTGCAACTGCCAAATTACAGTCTCCGGCTCCACCGGGGTGTAATTACCATCCAGCTCTCTCCCTAACCCCCCTTCTGAACTCTTCCTATATCTTTTTCTTCTCCTCTAATGCTTTTGTTCCTTGCTCTTCTTCTTCTGTGATGTTTGTGTTCCTCCTTCTTCTTCTTCTTCTTCTTCTTCTTCTTCTTCTTCTTCTTCTTCTTCTAAATATAAATTAATAGTAAAGAGTAGATATATTACTCAGGACTAAACTAAAATATATGTAATGGAAATAATGGACCATTTTTGGAGGGAGCTAATAAAAGGTAGGTAGATCAATTGAGACAATTGCCAGAAATGGTAACCAACTTCTTTGTGCCCGTGTGGAAGAATAGTTTAAGTATGTTCTTTAATCGATGCCTGTCTAGCGTGTTAAGTGACGTTGGGTTTACTCTGTAAACATCTGGGGCAATGTTAGTTTAAGGCTATTTTCCTGGGATTATCTAACCATTTATTAGAAGAATCATGGTGAGAGCTTGGTCTCATATCACCACACTAAGAAGTTTGTCATCTACTGACAAAAATAACAATGGAAAGCTTGACTCAATAATATCACTGAGTTAGGCTTACTCCATGACATTCTTTGAGTTGAAGGTTTGGAAAATTGTTTGTTCAAAAAAGCTTCAACCGTAGTGTCCTAGCCCACACGACATCAAATTTCCATTCCATGACATTTAATATACACAGTCACTGCAACTCACTCAGAATGTTGATTTTGGGTTTTAAATATTATCGTCTTTGTTTGTTTTTTAGATCCTGGATGAAAATAAAGATGCAAAAATAATGCTAAAATTATCCTTTCCACTGTACCGTATGAAGCCAGACATATCAGAAAATATGTAGCCATTGAACAAGTTTGAAGTATAGTTTATATTTGTAGTTTATAAAAGCGTGTTTTTTATAATATGATTCAGACTGCTTCAGTGCTGGGAAATCCTACTTTGACTCTAATCAGGCCTAACAGAAATAAATTAAGTTGGAGCAAATATTTATTTTAACGCATGACTGGATAACATTTCTGAGATATTGCCTACAATTATTGTGACGCAGCATACTGCTAATTTCGGAAATCATTTGCTTTAAAAAAAAGGGTTAAAGGGCAGAGGACTCTTCGACAATTAGACCGATTATTGTTTTGTCATCAGTTGGCCGCACTGATATGAGAGAAATACATGAAACTAATGCTCTCCCTAAGGACTTTACGTAAGGTTGCTTGGAGCGTTCTTGTAATGTAACAGTCAGAATGTAGGTATAGGAAAACACTAACGCTGTGAAATCATGGATGTATTTCTGACAAACATCTCGTCATGTCTTTATACATTTTCTCAAACTCCCAAACACGTTCCTTATATTTTGCCTGTCCGAGCACTTTGCCTACCCTAAATGAATTATATATATATATTACCATTAAGTTAGACTTGGACACTTTTATTTAAAGTGAGAGGTCAGGCATCTCGCTCTTGGATGCCTACAGGTGGACTGCAGACACAGGGGATCATGGAACCCTGCATGTTTGGGCCCCCACTACAGCATCCTCACAGTAATTATGCCAAACTCATCTTTGCCTCTGGCGGATGGACCATCATGAATAAGGGGGATCATCCAGCCAAATGTCAGATGCTGTAGCTTCCATCGTTCCCCCATTGAACTCAACTTTCTCTTTTTAAATGGCAGCACTAAACTAGACTCACCACTTGCTCCCAGAGCATGCCGACCCTGGTGGGTCAAATTCACAACCATGAAAATCCTATACTAAAACTAGAAACATTGACCCGGTTTGTTTCCATTGCCTGGAGGTTACAGCCAATTGTGTACAAATCCAATATGGCGCACTTCATCTAATGGCAACTTCAGTAGCATTCTTTGCAGGACAGTTAAAGCAGAGACGGGTATGCTGCGACCATGTTCATGTCCAAACGACAATCTCAGCAGCTATAGGTTTACATATTGCTAGTCTCGGATCGTTATGGCACTCTCGACAACCATAGTTAGTTTGCACCTTCAGTGCTAGTTGAAAGGTCAAACCTCAAACCAAAAGGGTATAGGGTTACCCATGGGTGTTGATCAGAACAGGATACAAACATGCCATGTTTTAGTCATTTACATGCCATGCTACAAAGGTCAGCTTGGCTACCCATCGATTAACACCTCCTGATCCCAAGTTCAACCAGTCAAGTCTGTGTGGACAGGGAAAAGAAGCCCTACGATGTATGCTGACAAAAACACCAACGCAACACCCGATGGCACAAGCGCCAAATAAAAGCAACGAAGACAACAACATTAAAGTACAAAGTCAATTTATTTTGATATAAAATACACAAAACTATACATAAATGTTTTCCATGTTGAAGTCATGTCACATCTTTCCTTGGAGGGAAGGTCATAGCTACACCACAGGCGTGAAGGAGGGCTCAAAATGAACCGAACAGTGAGAAACATACAAAATGTAGAGGTGCAGCAAACAGAACCAAAATCCCACAGCCAGGCCCACGCTTCAATGCAAAGCTGTTTCAGCCAAAGACAAGACGTGGTACCAAGTTGTGTCCTCACCAAATGAGCAGTGGTGGTGCTGTGCGCCCGCTCAACTGCAAGACTAATTAATTCCAAGGACAAAATCTGTAAAATTGATTCAATGTCAATGCCAGGATGGTCACCCCACCCCCTCCCCCATAGTCGCCAATGACTCACGGAACATAATTTAACAAAAAAAAAACAACCACCATTTTCTGATGAATAACATAACCCTTAGACACAAAATATACAATAAAAAAGGTTTGTCAATCAGCTCTGGCTTGAATTGTGGTCTACATGGTAAAATAAAGGCAAGGGCCAAAGCTCAATGTAAAGTTTCTGCTCTGGTTCATGGAACACTCATAACAGTTAATCTTCCAAATGCATTTATGTCACTACATTAGTTCATAAGGAGAATTACTCTACGCCTCTTCTGGAATTTAATTTAAAAAAAAGATAAACCTCATTAGCAATGAGTACCATCAACACCGGTGACAAAAGGTGTTAGTGGATGAAAAGGGTGGAGTGAACAAAGTATTACAATTGTGAAAATTGGAAATGCAGATAACATACTATTCTTAAAATCCTTATGCAGGTAATTTTCTTCTACTACATTAGGAGCTGGAAAGCCACTAAGGACCAGTCTGTACAGCACACAGTTAACATAAGTTAGGGCTTAAAAACCAACGCTTAACTCTTCATAGCAGATGTTAACCTAAGCTGAATCTTCGTCCGGGTCAATGCACCATTGACTAATGATAGATTTTCAGGGAGGCTTGCGTACATTAACCAGCAGGGGGAACTGCTGCTATAGTCAAATTAATTTGTCTGGTAGGGCAACTTCAAATACAAAAGAAACAAAATGATATGGGGGCCAGGTAGTTGAACTAACTCAAGACTTGAACATCTTAAATATAGCCATCATGGCTGATTGCATTTAAAGACGCAAATGGGAAGTTTAGAATTGCGTTAAAGCTCACAGTGGTACACTGAAGTGAGATCCACAGTGAGACCGTTTGGTCTTCCAGGGTCTGCCGTCACTCCTCCTTCTCGTTATGGTTGGCGTTGCCGTTCATGACGCCATTGGAGTGGTGAGCCCAGGTCTGGGCCTGCAGCACCTTGGGGAGCCTCTTGCCCTTGGTGTAGGCGTGGTACCAGAAGTTGAGGAAGAGCAGCAGGAAGATCAGCCCATAGAGGCTGATGATGTAGATGAAGACTGGGAACTGGTAATGGCAGTCCTTCAGGAAGAAATACTGGCAGATGTGGGTGGTCACCATCACAAACTGGATCTGCGGGGGGAGAGACGAGAGAACGTCATTTCTCAACAAAGACGTCTCAAAAGACAGTTGGACAGACATTCAACCATAGTAGTTTGCGTACCAGCTGAACGGTGGTGAGGTACTTCTTCCACCACAGGTACTTCTGGTAGCCGGGGCCCATGGCGGTCAGGCCGTAGTACAAGTACATGATGACGTGCACTGCGCTGTTAAGCAGTGCATGGAAGGTTCCCATACCGCCTGCAGGACATTAGTAAAGGGTTTATTTTTTTTTTGCACTAAAATTAATTTGTACTAAATTTAAAAAAAATAATTGTATTAATAGTTTTAAGATGGTACCTGCAGAAAAGCGCACACCAAACCACCACGTGAAGGGCATGATGGCGTGGTGGTAGACGTGGAGGAAGGTGATCTGGCTGTTCTTCTTCCTCAGCACAAAGAAAACCTAACAAACAACAATGCAACATTTATGAAGTGATGGAGCAATAAATGTTCCACATTGGTCAAGTAAAGTATATTACCGTTACATATTTACTGTAAAGGTCTACTTACAGTGTCCAACATCTCTATGAACTTGGAAAAATAGTACAGCCAGCATGTTGCTGCCATCTAGAGGACAGGGGTGAGATCAGCAATTTTAGACAAATAATGCCATACATGTAGATGAAGCAGCATTTGACACTTAAGATTTTTGCAGAACTAGGTTAAACAGAAAGTCTTACCCTCGTACCCGACGGCGAGTAGTCCGTCAAGTCGCAGCGAAAAGTGTATCCTGTTCCCCAGCCAGCCATCATATACTGAAACACAAAAACCCACCAGTCACTACCAGCAAAAGTACATGGAAAAAGTATAACAATACTTTTAAGATTGACCCCCCACTTTTGCAATTTAAATGCATATATTGGATTTCAGATCTAGGTTTTCATGCAGGTTTTACATTCAGGTAGTCTTTGGTAGGAGGGCCAAACCTGCCAATCAGGTTTGGTTCAGGGAAAGAAAGAGACCCAGTAAGCAGGAAAGAATGCAGCTGAACACGCTTTGACGACTCAAGTGTGAACGTTCGGACTAAAACTTAAATACAACTGAATTACTTCCTTTAAAATAGAAAATTGGCTTTCTATAGCTTAATGAAAATGCAACATTAACTTATATTTATTATAATTAGAAAAAAAGGGGAGCTTCTCACTGGCATACAATACAATGAAAATGCAGTGGGGAAAAAAAACAAAAAAAAACAAGGCATCATGCAATGCCAAAAGAGCAAGCCAAAAAAATGGGGATCTGGATGGATGGCTCCAGCCACATTACAAGAGGACATTGTCTTGCACAACTGCATTTCACAAGACAGACGTATGATGACAATGAAGTTCATCTTCAAGAATTTAAAATGAACATGTCTTAACACTTACAGGAGTGAGAAAGCAGGAAAACATTCGTTGGAACAATTGGGACTGACCACACCCTTGCCACAAAGTTTGCATTTCAGTTACACCACACTTCACTCCCAAGCGATTGTGGCCCAACTTTGCATGAACCATGAGGGCAAGTCACCTTGTCCAAATGGGCTGCATATTTGACCTACTCCAGCCTCAGTTAAAAAACAATCGTTTCTAAAACAAACTTTATCAGCAGCTGTGACATCCCTCCCAACTAACAAACAAAAGCCCTTACCTCATAGCACAGGTATAGCGAGAGGGCGACCACGCCAAAGTTGTAGAATATGAGAACCCCTTTAAGGTCGAAGGCCTTTCGGTTCTCCATTAGCCGGGGGCCCCACGAGGTGACAAAGAAGACGTACGCAGCGATGATGATGGTTTGTGGGATGGGGGAAGCCATGAGCAACCAGTTGCCTGTACGCGTGTCTGCAACAGAAGAAAGGTGAGTTGGCGCCAAATTGTCCCACTATGAAACTAAATGTTTTCCCGTTGGAATTATTGGATTATTTTTACCCAATAGAAACAAACGGAGAAGTTTTTCACAAAGTGAAAAGTCAACAACAAAGACTCCTTGGAATGTATACATGATTTGAACTGATGATGAACTGTATGTAGACTGAAAATACACTTTCCGATAAACTGAATGCATCAAGCAACTGAATGACAAACGCATTAGATGTGCTTTGTCAGCTGAAGGACATTCAAATGTCATGTTAACTAAAAGGAGTAAATGTCATGTTATCTAAACAGCTTATAATCAATAACCTGCAAAAAGTGTTGAAGGCCATTTACAAACACCCACCTGCATGTTGGATAAACTTGTCGTACAGAAGAGCCATTGACGATTTTACATTTACAAACTCCATCTCAAGACAGGAACCAAGTATCTGAAAAATAATAAATAAATAAAGGTTTAGTCAGAATCATTTCACTTTATTGAGAAAAGGGAAATGCAAATAGTAGATGATTGTTGTATAGATCCTTAAACTATTGTCACAACAAAAAAAGTTTGCAAAGTTAAGGATGGCAATCAAAAACTTCTATAAGCACATGGTCAGTCACATTAGAATTAGACATTTCTCAGTCCAACATAAATTAATACACATTGTAGGCCTAGTAGTGTAAATTTGCATTGGAAAATGATAAATTTATCCTCTATGAAACCATGTCAACCAACATCAACATAACTTGAATAATACAAACAGACTTCTGTTTGACATGTTTTACTCATCTTGAGTAATAAACAAAATCAAAAGAAAGCAAACGTTGTAGAGAGCTCTGAGTGCAGCCCTTTGGCTGCGCATTTTGTGTCAGGCAGAAGTGATAAACTCTCTGGTCTTATGAACACGTCACTCGTCATGTAGCCCATCCTATAGGACATTGGCACGCAAGGGGATTGGCCATGTCTGGATAATGAAACGCGAACTGTTCATATGGAACAACCAGGGAACCAGAAACACTGGGCTCCATGAAAGATCTCCCAAGGTGTGTACCTCTGACGCAACGGCAATTCAAGAGAAAGGCAGCAAGGGTGGGGCACGTAACCCAGCACCCATTGACTGACTGGACTGCACGTCCAGGATCACATACTAACAGGAAGTAGACTGCGATGTTCAAGGCACACCCATGAGCAAGCCCCCAGTGCATGGCAGGTCCCAGTCACAAATAGGTAGACGATAGACACAATAGCTACAGCGGCGCCCATGGAAACTCTCCAATGAGCTTTGATGTTACATTTTAACATCAAGTTACCATACCAAGATGGGTAAACCACAAAGTCTGCATAACTGGGGTTAATAGGCGATAAAGAGTTAACATAGCTTACCAGCCCACGACAACATAGTTTCACAATAACCAAAGCCAAGGAACTTTTTCCCAAACCCAAATATTATTTGAATATTATTTGAGGGTAAGGACTAAGTTACCTACACTTAACGCGGTCAAAATAAAGCCACGTGGGCGATTAAAAAATAAAGATGTCGGAACGGAGACCGAACAACGGGCCACTGTGTAACCGTTACTAAAACTTTACATTTAGATAGTCCTTCTGAACTGAAAATTAAAAAAAATACTTACACACCTTGATTGACGCGATCTTTAGGTTCCGAAAAATGCGGTATTTTTTTTTAGATCTATTTTTTATCCAACCTGCCGTTACACTGACGACGGCAGGACCACGGCGACAGGTGTGTCAAACTCAACTCATCAGCATCCTACTGGGCTCTGCCCTTATACGTGGACTCAGAGGGGCGGAGCCTAGTGTTCAGGTATACACTCACCTGTGGCCCAATTGGGCATCCCGAAGATTTTGAGAAATACTGGGCGATACTTTGTAATCAGCCAATGGCGATAGATAACATCACAGTGCAGGGTGTGGTTTTGATCCGAGAAACAGGTAGGCCTAGTATTCACTATTATTGTGAATGGAATTTGTCGTCTTGCTCGTTTTTAGTTTTGTTTTTCTGGTGTTGAATCTGTCATTTTTTATGTTTTCAATAAAATACAATAAAAAGAAGACATGTAATATGCCACAGCAAAGCATAGTGGTTATAGTGAATTGTAAATAGGTATGGTATAGGTAAATTGATTTTAATGACATCATGAAATGTAAATGTAATTTCATATCAGACCTGTTGTTTAAGCATAGCAATCAGGGTGAATTGCTTAAGCCAGTTCTAATAATTCAGTCTAATACGATTCATCCATACCATACTACACCATAACTAAACGTAAACAAATAATTATCTTCTTGGAATCAAATGCATTCTGTAAAGATTTTGTGCATGTTTGTGTTTGTGAGGGCAGGGTGTGCAAGGTAGTTTCAGTATCACTCCTTTATGCTGGTTTCAACCAGGGGATAACAAGGAACTTTTAGAAAACAAACAAATGCAAATGTGGAACCAAAAGGAGATCCAGTGCAGAATGTATAGATGTGCTAGTGTGACCACTCCCATGCTTATTGTATATATGCACAGCATATGACAATTGCTTGATTCAACCACACCTGCATTCAAGAGATATTCGTGTTACCTGCTTGTTGTGAGCATAACCAAAACTTTTTCGAGTTTCGAAGAAGCACGCATCATAATGAATGTTCAATTCAGTAAAAAGGTTTTATAGAAAAGGTCAAATAATTAAACGATCCACAGAAAATTATAAAATTATAAACACCACATACGTTCATTATTGTAGAAAAGTAGCAGATAACAACATAACAACTGAAGATCCACAGAAATGACAAATACCATATGCATTCATTATACAACTTGACAACAAAATCTGTCAAATCAGGCATCATCAGTGTCCCCGTGTTCAGTTGTTGTGATTTTGGCATTTCTTCTTTATTTTGTATGTTGTGTCTGATGACACCACCGGGATCACCTCCTCGGTGGGTCTGTCTGAGGTAAAGTACACCCCCCCCCATCTCAGTAGCAGTAGACCATCACGTATTTAGTCCTCCGTGTCCTCCCTGTTGTATCTCAGTCTTCCTCACTGCTCCAGGCGTCCTCAAAGGCGGGGTTCACCGCAGCCAGGCCGGAGGCGTCCTGTAACACACAGGAGACACAGGGCTCAATATCCCTTAACCTTTGACCTGTAAGTCCTGTGCACCTTCACGACCCTACCCTCGCTCAAACACCCGTCCTAAAGGCACACCAAACCGACGTCGAAGAACTAGCACCGACGGAGGCCGAATACAGCGAATTGAGAATATGTCCGATGAGTTCCCTCTTGGCTTCTTCGTCGTTTGTTTGCTTTCGTCACTTCCGTTTCTCTTCTCGGCCCGATCAGAGAAAAGCCTGCCGACTCGAGCCGACGGCGCGAAAACTCGGGACTCCGTCGGCTCGGTGTGTCGGAAAACGGAAAAACACTGACATTACTTCAGCAAATCGAAAGTCATTGATCGTGGGCATTATTAGTGGGTGTCACTGCAGTGCTATCGGTGGAATGCGGCCCTGCGTGGTTGTGCCTGTGAGTCAGAGCCTCCTCCACGTGCTTTGTGGATGTCGTCATAACTACAAAAAGAACTATACACATCTATGCTTTCCTCCTATACATGTAATACTTAATACTAGCCACAGACATTGATTCATATGCAAAATAAAATAAGATGAATCCAACTGAAGTGACGACGGTCCCCTCCCCTCCCCTCCACCCCTAACCCACAACTACTGCCATCTGCGTTCATGACATCAGTGGGCAGATAAACAACCGTTTACACGAGGTGAAAACAGCCGTTATACATACCATGCTTTCACTTTTGTATGCCAGGTTTCTGTTAGAACAGTGGAAGCCATCCCGTGTTCTGGGTTCCATACGGGTATTCTCTCTCTCTCACCCTCCCCCCCTCCTCTGCTCCCACTGCCCCTCCCCGCCAGTGGAGGAGCTGGCGGGGGAAATCGGGAGCTGTCACTGAGGCGGTGGTGTACCTTTTTTACATTGATTTCCTCCTCAACATCTGGGGCACGGAGGGCAGGGATCCAGGCCAGGATGTTACAGTCTTTACCTCCTGTGTAGAGCTCCTGTGACGACAGGGCAACGCAACACAAAGTGGTTGAGAATACGGAATACAATGCACTGTATAGGGCTTGTGCATCAGAATGCATCATGGGATTTGTGGTTGCTGATACTCCACGCCATATTGAGAGGACTCCAGAGAGTTGTAGTACTGTAAAATCCTAAATCAACGTAAATATATACCGAAACCTAGGCTGAAACTTTTGTTTTGCCTCGCATGTGAAAAGCTGTGGCGGTTTCAAACATGACGTCATGATGTCTCCCCATAACGATCAAAAAAAACATTAACAACATAAAAACTAACATTCCAATACTCCTATGCTTCCAAAATGGAGGCGTGATGTCGCAATATACAAGCTATTGTTAATGTTGCATCACAAGCCAGGGGAGGCCAGTTGCCCGGCAGCATGT
>OMNR01057655.1:0-10487 GCA_900303205.1 Mora moro
CACCCTGCTGGTGCTTCTTATCATAGTGCTGCAGAGTTAGAGCTTTATGCTAGCTTGTAGCGGTAGCTGGTGGCATCTTCCTACCCTACCGACTCCTGATCCTGTCAAGATTGGTCACAGAGTCTGCTGGCTGATCCCCTTTCATAAGGAGGAGCAATTCTTACTATATTACCACAAGTCATTCGATATTGAAGAGTATATCTAGTTGCAGTAAGGAAATTAGTGTACCTTGTGCACTTAGTGTTGGGTTCTATTTAAATTGTCATTTAAATGGCAGATCGAAGCCTATTTACCTGTCTATCTAATTAGGTTTTAATGTGAAAAATGGATTGTTGTTATCCAAGTGAATTTCCAATCAGTTTGCTAGTCTTGTCTCTAACTAATTTGAAATTGCTTAACATTCTTGGCACATGAGCTGCTCCTGGGGTTATAAGATACAGCTGTTCTATTCAGATAGACTTTCAGGGTTATCAGTGTTATAATGAATGTTTTATTTTTCCCATAACTTTTTTTAAATGGTTATTGACATAATTCATCATCATTTAATGGCAATATGGCATAGTAGTATGTATCCAGCACAACAAAACTGTTATGTTGGCGTTGGTTAGGGATTGTAAGGCCAATCTCCATACAAAAAGTAATAATTGAATATCAATAATGGAAGTATAATCACGTTTATATAATCAAGTTAAGTCATCGCAAGTAGCTGGAAAGTAAAAATGTATTTTTACTCATTTTGGACTCTTGTATACTGCTCATTACCATCAGGGCTATACCTGCTGCTCTGCACCGATGGGCAGAGATAATGAGCTGCTCTGATCGAGCTCTCATTGGAAACAAAGTGCCTTCGTTTAAAAGTTCTAATTTGAGACTGCTTTTGGATCATTATTGTAGAGACATGTGAGCGACCTCATACTGTAGCTTTAATTGCTAACTTGAGCTGATGAAGATCAGATTCAGTCAGACATATAAAGTAGAAATAAATAGTTGTATTTAATTTTATTTTGAAACACCACAACACAGTGCAGGTTAACCGAGAAGTGTCATTAAGAGATCCAGCCTCTCCATCACAGGTGGCTCCGCTGCTCATTGCACGCGCGGTTAAATCCTTCCCACGCGCGCACAGAGTAGCTTCACGACCGGATGCGAAGTGACAGTTGACGAGTTTAGCGCCCTGAGGACTGCGCACGAGGGGCGGTCAGTGATCTGCTGACGGTCTCTTAACGTCGCGGGGGTCCACGCGGAGGACGCCCGGGAAACAGCGCACGCGGACTACAGTGTACGCGCCGGACTTCTTTATCTAAAGACACATCTCGGGAGACTTCCAGAACTGCGCGGCTTCGCTCTCTATATCGGAACATATATAACATATATAACATATATAACCAACTCAGAGTCATCCCAACACGGCACTTCACTTAACGGTAGCCTATATTCCCAAACGCTTTACGCGCAACTTTTACGCATTGGAAACTCGACCCAGCAGTCGACTGATATCGATGGTCAGTTCGGGTCAGTTCGGACCGGACGGTAACTTCCACTCATACAGGTGTCGTTTGGTTCCGAATGCCAAATACAGACATGGACGAATCGACCCGCACTGTACAGTGAGAACAGACCAGACCCGCAGGAGTGGAGGACACTGAACCACGGGCCAACATGAGTCTTTGCTGTCCTACCTGGAAGATCTTAAACATTTTATTTGCAACGTTTGTTGCCGTTATCTCACAAGGTATGTGACCATGATATTGTTTCTTTTTAATCGAAAACAAAAGTGTGCGTGTGTGTGAGTGGAACTCATGATTCGACTCGTCGACTGTTGGTGTTAGTGCCTGATGTGACATTAGGAGTGATTTATCATGTTCGATCAACGGCAGCAGCACGTGGAATGAAATAAAGGCATGAACTATTGAGGGTGAATTGATCGCACGTAGTTGACTTGATTGTATGGCTTTTATTTATTTTGGACTTAAAACGGCCCCACTGTAATATAGGCTACTGTTTAATATTGCTTGCAGTATCTATACAGTAGGGCAGGCGATGCAGATGCTCACAGTAGGCCTAGCTATTCTTTTACAAGTGTAGTTTAATGCAAAACGACGCTATAATAGTAGGCCTGGGCAGGCCCAACACGTGTAGGACAAATAATCGAATTCATAGGAAAATAACTAACTCAATATAGGCCTATATACACTAACGCACAGTTGCCTATTTTTAGGGAATGAATGCTGGCTGATTTGTATGGACGTGGGAAGATAAAATAGGCGAATCGTGATAAAACAGATTTTTAAAAGCAGCTTTGGTCTCATTGGACACAGCAATCCCTACCAATCGCTGCAAAGGATTAAGCCTCCCCCTCTCTCTCGTTGTGTTGCGTTGTTATTGTCTAAAGTAACTACTGTCCACATCACGTATGATATGCATAATGCTCTCTACAGGACTATTACCGGAGAGATTTATGTCAGATAACCTACTAAAGCTCACAATGTAGCCTAAGTTCCTGAGGCCAAATTTGTTTATTGCCATGGCATACGTAACACAAAAATAGCATATCAAGTTTTTGTCAGAGAACATACTTGCAGAAGCTCTCTGTTTTCATTTGCAAGCAGCATGGGAAGGGATTTGAAAAAGGTGCAGTCACAAACAAGCCCGTTTAAGCACCGAACAGCTGATTAAATGTAGACACGTTAGTCAATTTCTGCGGTGCTATTTAAAGCTTACTTCAACAAGCTGTTTTGCACATATGGTAAAAGTCATTACTGCACATTACGATTCATGGTGGTTGCTCTGGGTTTGTGTTTTGCAATTTAATAATTCAAAGACTAATTGCATGCATGATGAAGGTTAAAGGAGTGCATATTAAATTGAAATCAGTTGTGGCAAAAAGAAGTACAATAGAAGCCATTAGTCGTACAATGGTCCACATCAATGTTGGTGATTCAACCAAGTGGAATAATCACAACCACACCAAGTGACACCAGCCAATGAGCAACAATTAAAGTTTTCACATTATTTTATAAATAATACAATATAGTACAAGATCAAGATCTGTTATAACAATAGTTTTGTCAGGAACAATTAAGATACCTCTAACCTCTTACATAAAGTTTGATGTTTGATGATCAGATGTATATTTGGGACGAGACTCCTGGCAGTTATATAGATAGACATAGATTACATAGATTACAGATTTTGTCATATGGTTTCTGCCAGCTAACGGCAATAAATATTGTAGTCTAGATTTGTTACTTGACTTTTGCAAATCCAAATTTCAATATCTAATTTGCAATATATCTCCAACCATATTCCTTTGTGATTTGGTAACGGATAAAGAGAACCCATTTCAGTCCATCTGGATAGCATATTTTGTTAATCCCATTTTAAGTGTGGCACATGGATGGGCCCCTGTTTTCTAAGTAGTTTGGCTACTTGCTATAGACAACACAAAGCACAATATGTGTGTCTTTAAAATGAAAGGTCAGTAGAGGTGACAGCAGAAGCCAGAAGCATTTGGCCACAGGCTGTTGGCCAGTCTGCATGCTAGCAGTAAAGCTTTCTAAGCTAGGCCCATCATAAAACTAGTTTAAGCTCTCTCCTTCCATAAGTCGTTTTGGAGTTTGGCACAGCAGGGACGGTTGGGTTTGCGCTCTTTATTTGCCAGATGAGGTTCAGTTTTCTCATCACATTTAAAAGACAATGGAAGCAATGTCATATGGGAGCCACACTAGGGTAGGCTATACTCAAGCCACCGTCTACCACAAAAGGATGTCCACAAGTTCATCATAATGTATTTCCTACGCACTCACTTCAGGCCCCTCAGAGAAACCTTTTGAACCAACCAAACAAAAGCAGACAGCCCTCAGACCCCCCTAACTGTTAGGTGTGTGTGTTAGGTGTCTGCGGCAATGTGATTCCTTCTGGAGATGGCGAGCCAGTGTTTATTCACTGCAGTCGGAGCTGCTGCCAGCCCTGGAATTACCCATCCCCATCTGTCACGGTGACCACTGGTAGGCTAGCGAGGACAACCACATTCTCCCTGCTAGCCCCACCCTGGCGCCTACACACTGGAAGGAGACTTGTGTGTAGACGGGATAAGCCAAGAAGAAAACATGCCGGTGTGTTGTCCTGGGGCCGGCGTGTTGACGAGACGGTGACTCGTGTATACTATACGCTGTGTCAACCACCCAATGAACCCTAGAGATGAAGAAACATGAAGGAAAACAGAAATTTATGTGGAATGCCACCAGGTGTGAAAGAATTGAAGGCTGACTTTGGTGTTTATATATTTTGTGTGAAAACTTCTTCTCCTGCGTGTGGAAATCAGCGAATATATAAAAATAAGTGTCTGTATGACAAGTGTTTGTGACAAGCCACTCATCCACAAGTCACCGATCTCTACTTGAATGGCGCCAGGACATTTTGGGTTTTCACAAAGTTATAGCCTAATTCAATATCCAAATGCTGTATTTGGGAAATGAGGCCAGTCTGTACATTTGACTATACCTTGTTCGCTTGTCGTGCTGCATTTTAGTAAAACTTCAGTTGAATGTTCTCACAACGAAGAGTGAAAATGGATGTTTTGTGCCACTGTCACAAGGACCCTTGTTGCAACGCTGCATATAGTGTGTGTACATCTGAAGCACTGATGTCGATCTCAAAGAACTTTGTTCGTCTTCCGTCAGCCATGTTGAAATCACTGTGAAAGGCTGATGCAATGCACTTGCTGGGATTCACGCTGCAGCTAAAAGCCTAGTCTTTTTCCCAGCCCATCCTTTCTCATTCGAGACCTGTGTCGCTTCATCCATTTCAAATCTCTCCAGTAAACACATCAGTGTTTTGTTTTTTTCATCATTTGTAATTCACTCAAGTAGGGTAATTAACGGATGAACACTGTACACAATGATGCTGGTCCCTAGTCCCTAATAATAATAATAATAATAATAATAATCTGTATAATCTATCAACATGCTTAATGAGGACACACAAGAGCCCTCTAACAACTGCTGTATCACATAGAGCCCTCTAACCACCGCTGTATCACATAGAGCCCTCTAACCATCGCTGTATCACATAGAGCCCTCTAACAACCGCTGTATCACATAGAGCCCTCTAACAACCGCTGTATCACATAGAGCCCTCTAACCACCGCTGTATCACATAGAGCCCTCTAACCACCGCTGTATCACATAGAGCCCTCTAACCACCGCTGTATCACATAGAGCCCTCTAACCACCACTGTATCACATAGAGCCCTCTAACCACCACTGTATCACATAGAGCCCTCTAACCGCCGCTGTATCGCATTGAGCCCTTTAACCACCGCTGTATCACATTGAGCCCTCTAACCTAGGCCATCGCTGTATCACATAGAGGTGACAACCCTCACCCACTCCTCCACCTCCTCCCCCACCCAGAGCTTTCAGGGCAGATCAGAGACCACTAAGGATGTTTGTCTGGATTCTGTTTTTTTTAATCTCCTCCAGGGTTAGGGTTAGGGTTAAGTCAGTATACAAAATCTGTGCTTTCCTTTGTCCTTTTCAATAACTATGAACTGTAGCCGCTGTGGTTTGGTAATGCCTCATTAATTCATTTGAGTTGTATATTGATTATAAACAACAGACATTACAAACAAACACAAAAGCAATCACTAAAGAGGAGAACAATGACCCCCATAATACGGATGTCTTAAATATTGCTGGCATGATATCCCTCTGTGTTGATGCATTTTCAGCAGTTTTAGACATTTCAATGCCCCAAAGCCTCTCACGTTGTTATTATATACGATTTCCCCTATGGACCCACTATTGGGATTTTTCTAATTACATTTGAGGGTTAGATGTTTTTTGCGTGATAACTTCCCTTGGCCTGAGTTGACTTTGTACTTGGGTATTAGTTCCCCAGAAAGATACAATGCACTTAGAATACACTTATTCCCCAATGCTCCTTTTAACTTTTAAATTAATTTTGCTTGTTTACATCTGTAAACCATAAGTGATTTCATAATTCATAATTATTAATTCATTATTTATAATTAATTATGATATAATTATGAAGATTTCCCTTAAAGGGGAACTTCGCTGGTTTCAGTGTGGTGTATGCAAATTAACAGCGTTTACCTTTCCTCCATGTAGCCTGCGGCCAGATCTCCCTAATAGTTGTATCTGCCACATGATGCGTTGTTATCTGGCAGACAAAAGTCATGATGATGATGAATGATGGAGTTGGGTTAAGATGGCAAATAAGACGACTCTCTGTGTCTCTGGACACAGAGAGCATTGGCAACAACTGCAGCTGTTATTCACACTATATCCCTAATGTGGATAGCTAAAGATAAGGTTGAAAAGGCAAAGTTCGTCTTTAACCTAATACACTTGTTTTGTTTTTATCCTGCAGACTTGGAAAGAGGAGAAGTGAGCACCAAGAGCCCAGTGCCTCTCCCTGTGTATCTGCCCGTCACCTTTGAGGTGTGGGATGCAGAGTATTTCCTCCTTAAGGAGGCTGGCCAGGACTTCATGAGGAACTCGAGCATGCAGACTCACACGCAGCCCTTCGTCATCCTCAGCGCCAGTCGCCAGCCGGTCATCAATGCCAGCTATGGGCCCTTGTCCACCGAGCAGCCCGTGTCCCGTGACCTACTCCAGGGTGTGCAGCTCTTCAATGCCCCGGGGGCCTTCACCTTCAACTGGAAGATCCAGTCCTTCGTGCTGACCCCAAAGGTGTTCTCCTCCAAGCCAAAAGTCAGGGTGCTGTTCTACGTGGCAGGGCGGGAGGGGGGCAGCCGGCCAGCGGGCATGGCGGAGGAGCTGCCCTGTGTGACGATGTACGCCTTCTGGCAGACCCAGGAGGTGAGGGGCTCCTGTGCCCTGGGAGGGGACAAGGGCACCTGCATGGCAGAGCTGGAGCCTCTGCCTGGCTGGTTCGCTGCAGGAGGGGACAGCACCAGCAGGGAGAGGCAGGACCCATCCTCTGGGAACCCTGTGGAGCTGTATTACCAGTCCTGGCCCAGTGTGGGTGGGACGTGTAAGTCCCCAGAGGTGGGGCACTGGGGGGGCTCAGGGCAGCAGCAGCAGCAGGCCCGGTATCTTCCTGTCACCCCCATGCAGAGGATCGGCAGCGTGCGCCTTCTGCAGGTGCCCAAGGGAATGGCGACACTCTCACGACTCAAGCTGGGGAATGCCATCGTCATACGCACCTCATCCAAACCACTGAAGAAGACTGACATCGCCACCTTCTACATCCTCATGGCCGCCTCAGCCCAGCTGTTAAACTTCACCCTCCGGTAAGCCTGTTTTGGGATTTTCATATTTTCTAGGTAAATAAGAATGTGATGTTGTTTGATCACACATTCACACACACAGAATCCCATGATGTTGGTTAATAACAGTGTGAGTCCCCTTTCCTAATATATTTCTGGACAAATCTAGTCCTATTAGACCAAATCAGATTGAGCATGGATTACGGCATTTCATGAAAAATATAATAACTTTACGTCTTTCCAAGAATTGTGCTAGATTATTCATGTTAAAGGAACATTTTGGATTTTAGTACCCCAAGTATCCCAATGTGAGATCCAGAGCTATGTCAATGTTTACACATCAAGCATGTTGTGGATTGTGAATTATGAATGATTATGAAAGATCACGTGTAGTTTGAGAATTTGTATATTTTCTTTTTGGTTTTTATGCTATAATCATTGCTGCTATCCAACTAAATGTATGAAGCCCTCATTCACATCATGGTGAAGAGGCAAAGAGATTACCACCTGAACACTGTATTGACCTACATGTAGCTCTACCTTCGTTGTATTACTGAGGGTTTTTAATGGCCGCTCACTACATTAAACCTTATTGATTATTATGAAACAGGACTTCAAATAAAATCACACTTCAACAGATCACAGTCACAGTCAAATCCAGTGGTCAATTTAGTCACATATAAATGAATGCTAGCTTGCTTAGAGACATTGATTTGCTCTATAGTCTCCCTATTTGACCATGAGAATGTCATCCACCCAGAGCATGGATTCATTATTGTGCTAAAGTGTGTTTAGCATCCCATTATGATCTCTGATCTTTATGGTCTCTTTTACCATGGCTTTGACCATGGTTATCTCATTTATTTGCTTTGCTTTGTCATCAGTGAGCATTCACAGGGTTGGACTATATTCTTGAATCAGGAATGCTTAATCAAAATGACAAGAGATGACGGTGCTCTATTTCCTTCTTATTATTGTGTCCTTGTCTCTTCACTGACTAAGCTAAAATGCGGAGAATACTCCTGCCTTTCCCCTATGGTGTTCTTTATACACGCTGATCTCCTAAACCCATACTGTCCTTTTAAACTCTGTTCATGGTAGTTTCTCAACAAACACACCACTCCTCTCCACCTCTCCTCCCTGCTTCTCCCCACTTATTTCCTCTCCTCTCCTTTCCTCTCCTCTCCTATCCTCTCCCCTCCCCTCCTCTCCTCTCCTCTCCTCTCCTCTCCTCTCCTCTCCTCTCCCCTCATGTTCTGTCCTGTGCTATTCTGTCCTGTCCTCTCCTCTCCTCCTCTGTCCTCTCCACTCAACTCTTCTTCGCTCCTCTCCTCTCTTCCCCTCTTTGCTCCTCCTCTCTTAAGCGTGTGAGTGGAAAACCAGAATGTAACCATCTAGTAAGGGTCATGCCACATAACACCAGGCAGGTAGTCCACAGTGGTTGACAACTTGTACAAAACAACGGAACAGACTCAGTTGCCACCACCACCACCCCGCCCTCATTCCCCATAAGACCATTAGCACTCACCACCAACACCACCACCACCACCCCCTGCAGCTTGTTAGGTCATTAGCAGGCCTGTGAGTGGGGTCCTTAACAGCTGTCTATGTGCTACATCACTGTCTAAACGTCCCATTTAGTTACGCTTAAATACTCCCCCGTCAGCCTGGTAAACCTGCTACCGGGAGACAGACCCGGTGGGTCGTGTGTGTGTGTGTGTTGGGAAGGGGGGCGGCAGGGGGGAGTTAGTCCACACCTGTCTGGTAACACTGGAAGTGATCATTCATCCTCTCTGACAACTAGATAAAGGTCAGAGTGGAGCGCACGCACCGTTAACGTGAAGGTCAATTAGTTCAAACTCATTCTGCATGTGCTCAGCTCTCAGTTGGAGGCATGGCATGCACCTCGTCAACAACCAGAGTTCTTTGGAATTTATTCATATTGTATAATATCCAACCATGTGAACCAGTTATGAACTAAAAGAGCAGCCATGTTTTCTTGCTAGCTTGTTAACCTCAAGCTTTTCGTGATTAATACTTAATTGTTGCATATCACCACTTACCCGCCAGCTATATTATATTTAGTGCATGTGTGCATAATAATGTATACCTTTTATTCTTCATTCATTTGTGCCCTTTAACTCCTCCCATTTGGCAGCCCTAAGGCCCACTGGCTCCCCACACTCTTAGTTATGACAAGCACGTAACTGATCGCCAGGCGATCAGCTGCGTGTTAAACGATGGACATTTGCTTGCATAATTAACAATTGCATCTGTTTCTGATTGCATCGGGGTGCAGCAGTGGCCCAGTGGCCCTGAGGCAATGCGTTGAGAAAAAAAGATGGGAAAACAAATCGGGTTAGCGGCGAGATTAAAAACACCATGCCGCTTTCCACAGCCACCTTAATGAGGGAGTGAGTCTGGGTCCTGGTTTACATTTGACATCAGTGTGGTGCGAGGCTTGTTCTGCTGGATCTGAATACCTGGCCTCTGGTGGGCAGCCCAGCAGCAACTGCCCACTTGCTTTCTTCTTTACATTTTTTCGAGCCTTGAAATACAAACTGCACAACAAAAGAAAGAAAAAGACAAAGGAAAGAGCACACACCCCACGACTTGCATAAGACATGGGCCGAGGGGCTATCTTGATTGTGTGTGACAGAGGTGGAGAGGCCATGTGTGGGCTCCAGTGTCCTAGTTTGCCACGGGATACGGGGTTTATGTGTGCATGGAAGGATGCCAGGGGTAGATGTGTGTGTGTCTTTATATAACACATGCACCTGCGTCCTTGCATCAGTGTGTGCGTGCATGCGTGCATGTGTGTGTGTGTGTGTGTGCATGTGTGTATGTTAGTGTTTCAGCATGTCCTGCGAGCGCGCTCATGCCGGTGTGTACGCTCGCGAGGGAGTATGTTAAGGAGTATGTAAAATATAAAACACTGTGCTGCCACTCATGCCTTGCCTGCTCAGAGGTGAGACGGATGGCGTGCGCTCGGCTGCCAAGGGCTGGTTCTCTCACACTCTGTCAGCTTCAGTCTCCACGGGCATCCGTCTTCCCTGCCCCGGTGGAGCTCCGGTACCCCCACACCAGGCTCCCCGGCCCAGCCTCCTGGTTCTCTTCATCCACAGCTCAGAAGCAGAACAGGAAAAAAAAACAACAACCTTGTTTCTTCTCAAATCAGGTTGTGTTTTGTTCTTCTTCCTCGTCCTATGATGCGGACGGGGGGGGGGGGGGG
>OMNR01057661.1:0-12046 GCA_900303205.1 Mora moro
CCACAACATTCTGGACAAAGTCACGCATTGCTGCGAATCTAGTTCGAGTGCCATCAGATCCATCCAGCAAGAACACAACATCCCTTTTGGGCAGGCTGCGCTCAACTAGAAAAAAATCAATAATAGACAAAGATTAGGGGGCTGTATTTTCAGATGTGGTGGGAAAAGCACAACCAGTTGATTATTTCCTTCAATCCGTCAAAATGTCTAACTTCTGTTTTATTGAATTTCAATTAAATTAGTGTAGAACGAATACAATACCCTTTCTGGGTTTTGTACCCCTCATTAGATTTGTTATTATATTAATATAATTTGGTGATTATAGAAGAAAACATTGCACAAAATGTCAGTATCTTACCAGATGCAGTTTCCTTTTGCCTACTGACTCTACTGATTTGAGACACCAAGGTGTGTTGAATGCTGTCAAGATTTGCAAAGTCAGAGACTAAGAAAGCATAGTTTGGATCTGAAGAGATTCCCTGCATTTCAATCACATTTGTCATTCTTGATCCAATTGCAAATGTAATAACACCAGCAGTCTTAAGAGCACTTGCTGGTCCTCGAGGAGAGTCTCGGGATCTACCACCAGAAAGTAGGATAAGTATCTGCTTGGCTCCCTCATTTTGTCGGCTACCAGCTTTTGAAACAAATATATTGTTTCTCACAAACTGTAGAGCAGTTCCAATGTACTGTGATTTTCCACCTTTTGGCTTAAGGTTTGTGATGTATGCAAGGACTTCATCTTTATTTTGGTAGGTATTCAGGTTGAAGTTAACTTCTGCATTGTTACTATACTGTACAACAGCAACTTGATCCTTCCCATGGTCCAGGTCAAGGCCTCCGGCAAATTTGGCAACAAAGTCACGCATAGCCGTAAATCTATTCTTAGCGCCATCAGACCCATCAAGAAGGAAAACGATATCCCTTTTCACACTGGGACCTGAAACTAAGATACAGGTTTCAAAATTAATTTTATTTTCTCACATTTGACATTTAAATGACTGTTTTTACATTCCCAGCTTCCCCAAAAAAAAAGTATTTCACTCACCTACAACTGGGATGGTTGAACCTTTGTGAGATGCAACTTCCGATAACAACTTTTGCCGTACAACAGAAAAGTCAGAAGTCTCTTTGATTAGATATGCATTTCTGGGACTGTGTGCTAAACTCTGCATCTCCAACCAATCTGCATTTCCCACTCCAACACTGAAAAGTACCACTCCAGCTTTTTTCAAACTTTCCAATGGAACCTGGACATCATCTTGTGACTTTCTGCCACTTAAGAGTATCAGTATTTGAGGAACTCCTGACAGAGCTCTGCTTCCAGCAAAGGATGTAAAGACATTCCTTGCCAAATAATCAAGGGCTCCTCCTGTGTTCACATGCCTGCCTCCTTTTAATTTCAAATTGCTTACATCCTTTAAGATGTCCCTTTTTAATGAGTATGTATTCAGATAAAAGGCTGGAGTGGGTTCATCGCTGTATTGAATCATAGCAACCTGCGCCTTGTTCGGCCCAATGTCTATTTGTTCAACAAACTCCTTGAGAAACGATTTAATTCCCCTGGCGCTTTGTTGCATGTCATCAGATCCATCAAGGAGAAACACAATGTCAGCATTTAGTTCTACATTAGCAACATCAGAAGTGTCTGCAATGGATAAAAACAACAACAATTTAATATAATGCAAGGTTCAAAGTATGCATCAGATATCAGTTTTATATGTAAATCCATGTCAATCCATTCATTAATTAATATAGTTGATATACAGTCTGTTTACATCAACTTCTTACCCGTAAGAGTTGGGATTTCTGTTGTTTCCAGGGCACCACTCATTATAGTTTTCACAAGAGAATGTATGGTATCTAGATTGTTAAAATTGATGACGGAAAAAGAATGCGATGGTGTGAAAGAGATGGTTTGCAGTTCCAATGTGTCAGCATTCGCTGTTCCAACACTTATGGTCTTAATTCCATTGTCTTTGAGTGACTGTGCTGGCCCTCTGACATCATCCCCTGATCTCCCACCAGTAAACACAAACAGATATTGAGGCACACTCTCAGCACGTCTGCCCCCAACTGAAGCAGAAAATACATTATCTCGGACAAACTCCAGGGCCTTGCCAGTGTTGAGGGGCCTTCCCAACTTGTGCCTGATAGTTCTTATAGAATTCAGCACATCATTTTTGATAGAGTAGGAATTCAAATAGAAATTGGCTGTGGCATCACGGCTATATTGAACCAAAGCAACACGGTCATGGTTTGCCTCCACTTTCATGTTCTCAACAATATTTTCCACCAAGCCACGAATTCCCTCAAAGCCATTTCTAGCATCATAGGAGCCATCAATAAGAAACACTACATCAGTTTTCTCTGAATCTGCAAACAAAGACACAAAAAATAATGTAGTGAAAGTCTTGTCTAGTTATCTGTTATTATCTGTTATATATATATATATGTATAGTATATCTTGTCAAGATTATACATATGTATAAGAAATAATAATATGCAAATATCTGAATAAATGGCAAATATCGGGTATTATTAAGGATTAAGACAGTAAAGTTTTAAACAGGGGAAACAAGAGAAGGACGACCTTACCAAAACTCTTCCTGGGATCAGTGTGCTCTGTTTTAACAGAAACCTCACTAACCAGTGACAAAATATCACGATGGATGGTTGAAAGCTCGCCGTAATCATTGATTTTGAGGGCATAGTTAGGTTTGTGAGACATTGTCTGTAGTTCCAGGGTGTCTGAATCAGTTGTTCCAACCCCAATTAAAATGACCCCCATTTCTTTAAGCTGTTTGAGGGGGACTCTAATGTCATCTCCAGATCTCCCACCACTCAGTAGTATTAGTATTTGTGAAACTCCCTCAAGACGTCTACTTCCAAAGCCAGGAGTAAAGATGTTGTCCTCCACATGATGGAGAGCCACTCCCAGGTTGTGTGGATAACCTCCTTTGTGTCTTAAGCCTGTTATTGCAGTGACAATCTCACTTTGTGTTGAGTGTGTGTTCAAATGGAAATTTGTTTCTGCTGTGTCACTGTACTGGACCACAGCCACACGGTCTTGGTTTTCTTCCAAATTCAAGGTCGCCACAATTCCTTGCACAAAGTCTTTGATATCTATGAATTTTCTCTGTGAATCATCAGAGCCATCAACTAAAAACACAACGTCTCTCTTGCTGTTATCTGTTGTAACAAAGGTAATCACACAAGTATTCATGTTAAGAGCAGTATTAAGAGCTGTGTGTTATCAATAAATCAAGTGCAAGATGTGATCGGTCTTACCATGTAGAGCAGGCACATTTGTTGTTACTTTAGCCGTCTCAATGACAGAGAATATTTGTGCATTCATGTATGCAAGGTCAGTTAAATCTGCTGCAAAATATACACGACTGGGTTCATGTGCAATGCTTAAAAGCTCAGTGGCATCAGCATGCATCATTCCCAACGCATACAATTCCACATCCATTTCTTTCAGGTTTTCTACAGCATTTCTAACATCATCACTGGACTGGCCTCCAGTCAACAGAATCAATATCTGAGGGATGCCCTGTTGGTGCCTGCTCCCAGAGGAAACTGTGAAGACATTGTCTCTCACGTACTGGAGAGCTGCTCCTGTGTTGAGTGGACTTCCTCCTTTATGCCCCAGAGATTGTATGGCATTAGCAACCTCCTGTTGTGTTTTATGAGTGTTCAGATAAAAATGGACAGCTGAGTCTTCGCTGTACTGAACCAATGCTATGCGATCTCTGTTTTCATCTAAGTCGAATTGTCCCACCATTCTCTGAAGAAAACCACGCATTGCCTCAAATGCATTCTGTACGTCATCCGAGCCATCCAGTAAAAACACAACGTCCCGTTGGATGGATTCTATTTCACAGAATGAATATGTTCTTAATTAGGTTGCACATTATATCTTCACTTGCATTATATCATAAAACAATCTTGCACATAACACATTGGGTGGGAAAGTGGGCGAAAGACAGAAAATACATTTAATCTTACCTAATCCAGTCTGTGGTATAGGTTTTGGTTGACGAGGCACTCTTTTCACAAATGATACAAGTTGTTGATGGATGTTCATCAGGTTATTAAATAGAGGCACAGTTAAAGCATAGGAAGGGGTATGTGCAATCATTTGGAGCTCTAGTAAATCTGAATTCCTTGAGCCTATGCTGAACAGAATGACCTGTTCCTGTTTCAAGGCTGTGGCAGCATTTGCAACCTCATCTTGAGATCTTCCCCCACTCAGAACAACCAGAATCTGGGGGACACCTGCATGGCGTCGACTCCCAGAAGATTCAATGAAGACATTTCTCCTCACATAGTCAAGAGCTGCCCCAGTATTCAGGGGCATGCCGCCTTTATGCTGTATATGCCGGATGGCTGCAAGAACCTCCTGTTTTTCTGTATATGTGTTGAGATTAAAAAGGGTCTGTGGATCGCTGCTGTATTGGACCACAGAAACATGGTCTGTGTTCTCTTTAACATCCAATGCCTCCACAACTTTTTGGACAAAGCTGCGCATTTCGGGGAAGTCACCTCTAGTGTTATCTGACCCATCCAATAGGAACACTATGTCCTTTTGCACAGCATTTAATTCAACTAGGAGAAATGGGAAGTACATTTTTAAAACAGGATAAATTAATGTTATTTCAATAAAAACAAAAAATACATTTTTCATTGCAGTGCTAAAAATGTCATGCACAAATCTAAAGAGTCTAGCAACCAATTCATGCAAACATTGGAAATGTAGTCTTAAATGACAAAACATTTAAGGGCATTTGGCTATGAAGAAATCCATGTACACTACCACATTTAAACTGCATGTTAAGGAAGTGCATTCACTGTCTATGAATGAAAAAGGAAAGATATACAGTAATTAGATAAAACAGAAGAATCTGGTGTACAAAGTCCAGTCAATGATCTGATTATCATTGGCTCAAGAAAGAGCTAAACCTATGAGTGGGAACAAACATGCTCCAAGAAATCAAGCAGACAGTTTAAAAGATGCAGAACGCATCAAGTGAGACTGTTTGTGTAAAACAAAACTAATGTACTCAATTTCATAAAAAAGATGAAATTGGATGGAATTTATAAGGAGAATACTATCTACACATACAGCTGGCCTCACGTGAGATCACATTGATTCACAGCATGGAATCAATGAAACTTCTTACCTACAATAGTAGGTGGTTCAATTCCCATTTTTGACTGGACAAAAGCAAGGATCTCTGGCTGAATAGACAAGAGTTCACCAAAGACTGGTAAGTTAAAAATAAATCTGGAGGAGTACGCGATTTCCCGAAGGTCTTCAACTTTTGTGTTTTTCATTCCAATGGCAAAAGAGAGAACCCCAAGGTGCTTCAGACTGTTTGCAGTGACCGTGACATCATCATTGGACTGGCCTCCAGTAAGTAAAAACAGAATCTGCGGGACCCCCTCCGAACGTCTACTTCCAGAAGAATCTGTGAAAACGTTATCCTGAACGAACTGAATTGCTGTGCCGGTGTTGCGAGGTCTACCCCCTTTATGGCGAAGACTTCTTACAGCGTGAATTATTGCTCTTTTGGATTTATGTGTTAGTAAATTAAAATATACTCTGGTGTCATCACTATACTGAACAACAGCCACGCGAATGTTATCCCCATCAAAGTCTAGTCCTTCAGCCATTCTTCTGATGAACTCTCGAATGGCCGGCAATCCGTTTCTGGAGTCTTCTGAACTGTCAAGGAGGAACACTATGTCCCTTTTTCCCCCTGCTGTATCAACTAGAAACACATGGAATACAAGGACCTGATGTTTAAGATTTGATAACGTATGTGTATATATATATATATATATACACACAAACTTATGCCAAAGAAAGAAACTGCCAAAAATGTTACTCAGAAGTTGAAGAAGAAGTACATGCATGCTGTTTTAGCAGCATGAATGACAAGTACAATGAGAAGCATAGATAGATTGCGTCAATTTACGGATGTAACCTTCTGCTTTAAAGTATCTGTTAAAGCAGATCTGTTAAGGTGCTATCTTTTTGACGAAAAGATGATTTGTCAAAAAAAAGATGAACCCACTATCAGTGGAAAATAACAAATGCAAAGTTCTGGAAGAAGTGGCAAAACATCTTGCTATATAAAGGACACTTAGGAAAGTTGAAAGGGTGTACAACAGAAAGAATAGTTTGTACAACAATATTGTGGACATAAAATTGAAGTCCTGTTAAAGCATTTTTACCATATGTATATAAGGTTACATTTCTTACCTATTAAGCTTGGGATTCCTGGATATTCCTTTGTGACTTTTGACACATGTAGTTTACCAACAAGCTGTGGTTGAATTGAGGGCAACTCAGAGAAGTCATTCACTTTGTATGCAAAATCGTGTTGGAAAGCAATTTTTTCCAACTCAGGGAGACTGGCATCACCCACTCCAATACCAAGTAGTAAGATTTCCCGATCTTTAAGAGCCACAGCGGGACCATTTACATCATCTCTGGATTGTTTACTAGTTAGAAGAACTAGTACCTGGGGCACGCCCTCAAGCATTCTACTTCCTGTAGAGGAGGTGAAGATATTGTGCCTGACAAACTGGAGAGCTGCCCCAGTGTTCAGGATCTTTCCACCCTTGTGTGTTAAAAGATCTATGGCATTCATGACATCATCCTTGGTTCTGTGAGAACTCAGATAGAAATTGACTTCAGGTCTATTGGCATACTGCACAACAGATACCCTTACTTTGTTCTCATCCACAGGGAGCCTCTCCACTATACTCTTTACAAAACGCTGTACTTCTGGAAATCCACTTTTTGTACCATCAGTGCCATCCAGTAGGAACACAATATCACTTTTCACAGCATCCCCATGTACTAAGACACAACACATGAAAGGAATTTTAAGGTTCATTTTCTTATTGCACCCATATCATCACATTTGGAAAACCAATAGAAATAATAAAAAGACAGGTTTTGCTTACCTTGCTCAAGGACAACTTGAAGCTGCTCTTTGGGGAGGCTCACGTAGTTGTTGAGCTTTTGTTGGACAGAGCCCAGTTCACTGAATTCTTTCACTTTGAAGGCAAAGGACGGGTTGTGTGAGATCTCCTCGATCTGCTTTGGGTCTGCATCCTTGACACCCACACCAAATGGCACCACTCCCCCGGTCTTCAGTGCAATGGCGGATTCTTTCACGTTATCCCTGGATCTTCCTCCGGTCAAGACAATCAGAAATTGTGGGACATTTTGCGGTGCCCTGCTGCCATTACTTTCAGACAAGATGGTCTCCTTCATGTGTTTCAGTGCGGCTCCTGTGTTCAGACTACGCCCACCAGCGAGTCTCATGTCATTAACAGCTCTTATCACCTCTTCTTTTGTTTCGTAGGTGTTAAGGTAGAAAATGGATGTTGGCTTCTCACTATGCTGGACCACTGAAATCCGCACTCTGTCACTTCCAATATCAAGTGGCTGGATGACTTTAAGGATAAAATCCCGGATGTAGGGGAAATCTGCTCGAACATTGTCTGAGCCATCAATGAGGAAAGCCACATCCCTCTCAGCTCCTGTAATAACTAGATAAAAGAAGAAAAAAAGAATGACACACGATTTAATTATAATGTTGTAATTATTTAAACTCTTTTCTTACTATGGTATGATAAACCACAGCATGAACAAATACCATTTTATTTGTATTCTAGTTATTTTAATAATATTAAAATAATATTATTTGATTATCTAGAGCTCACCAGTTTCTGTGATTTCTGTGTCAGTCACATCAGTGTCACCAACCACCGTTATCAATGGCTGCATGATTTGTTCAACGAGGTCTGGCATGTCAGGGAAGTTGTCTGCATGGAAGGCCAATTCAGGAACAAAGGCAACTGACCGGAGTAACTGTGGATCTGCCTGTCCAGTACTGACTGTGTAGGTCAAAACTCCAGCCAGAGCCATCCTATCTGCAACCCTTTTAACCTCATCCTGGGCAGGTCCGCCTGTGATCAGAACCAACGCCTGTGGGATATTCTGTCTCCTCCTGGACCCAGTTGAGGACTGGAACATGTTGGACAGAGCATAACTCATGGCGGCTCCTGTGTTTAAAACTGTTCCCCCGGTCACCCTCATTTGGCCGATACTGTGTATAACGTCCTGGTTGTTTTGGTGAGTGTTCAGGTAGAATTCAATTTTGGGACGTTCAGAGAACTGCATGAGGCCAATCTGGACCCGGTCTGGCCGCACATCCAGCTTGTTGACCACGTTGGTGATGAACTGACGCACGTATGGGAGGTTATGGTTCCCGACGTAGCTGGAGCCATCCACAAGGAAAACAATGTCTCGAACCACTTTAGGTGTCTGGACAGTGGTTATCTCCAATTCTGAGGAACAGCAGAGGGGAAAAACACATTACCACCTTTATAATATTGTAGATATGTTTCCAGAAAAGAATCCATTTAATGAACAGTTGATAAAACCAATAAATTGCAAAATGTACAAGCTCCATAGAAGGCACTACAGGACTGTATTTCTGTAGTATTTGTTTTATAAAATAGTGCTACGTGTAAATGCTTATATATGAGTTATGAAATATAACTTGTAAGCATTACCGGGTCCTTCTGTCACCAGTACCCCACTGAGAGTGGAGAGGGGTGAGACGATCTGCTTGGGGTTGCGGAGAAGATAACGGAAGTCACTCATCATGAAGACCAGGCTGTCATCGAAAGCAATCCGCTTCAGTTCAGCCTCATCAGCAGTCTTGGATCCCGCAGCCAAGGTCAGAACACCCATTTGCTGAAGGGCCCGGGCAGGGGCATCCACGCTGTCATTGGACTTCTTACTGGTCATTACCAGCAGAAGCTGTGGTACCCCCTGCGAAATGCGACTGCCCTTGTCAGCTCGAAACATGTTGGTCCTCACAAAGTCCAGGGCGGCTCCGATGTTCACTGTCTTGCCTGGTCTCGGTTTGATTCTGCCCAGTGCCGCAGAGATTTCGTCCCGGGATCTGTAGCTGTTGAAATCAATCTCAAGCCGGCCAGCGTTGCTGAACTGGGCCACACCGATCTGCACCTTGTCTGGTCCAATTGGCATCACGTCAACGATTCGCTTGATGAACTCACGCATGGAGTTGATGATTGCGGTACCCATTGTGCTGTCAAGGAGGAAAATGATGTCCCTTTTGCCTACTGCAATGGATGAAAGAGAAGAAAGCAAAAAAAAGACATAATATGAGGGCCATTTTAAAGATTTCTTAGATTCTTAACTGAAATGTATCAGATTTGCATACAGTCAAATATAAATGTACTAAAGAAAATGTGCTTTTTAAATTTAAGTTTGGAAACATCTAAGAAATTATCATTGAGCTTAACACAATCATAATGATTAAAAAAAGATGGATTTGCAGTAACTACAAAAAAAATGTGTTAAATATAATAATTTACTTGATCTTCTTTGGTATTGTGTTGTTGTATGAATAAAAACTGGACTGGACTGGAAAAAGCAACTGGACTCCAAATTATTAAATGCTAATCATAGCCAATGCTAAACCTTATGTGTTGTCAGCAACTCATCAGTACTCATAGTATATCTTTACATCTATAGTAGTGATCATTATTACACATATTTTACTTTAGGTTGAATATGCACATGGAATGCTTACCTTGCCCAAGAAAATAGCACAATACTTAAAAGCTATCTGCTTTGAGTCACCATCCACAACACAAGCTGCCCCACCCTCCATGCAGTGAAGAAACATACCTTCAGTGACCTCACTCTGAACCACAATGGTGCGCTGGGCGACCCCAACAATGTACGGCCGCAGCTGGTCACCCATGCTTGCCGCCGTTCTGAAATCAGGCGCCGATAGCACAAAGCTTTTGTCTGAGGCTACAGGCTCCAGATCAGCGGAGGAGGCACCACCGACCGCCATGCCAAACGTGATAACGCGAGCCATCTTAAGGGCCCTGTCACCCATGCTAGTGTCATCCGTGGATGGGCCGGCGCTGATGACCACCACAACCTGGGGCACGCCCTCTTCCGCCCTGCCCCCAGATGTCTCACTTAAGAGGCTCTCGGAAACCGTCTCCAAGGCGGACCCCAGGTTGGCTTCTTCATGCCCCAAGAAGGAGAGGCCCTTCACGGCATCCAGGACTGCCGCTTTGCTGTCATAACTATTTAGATAGAAATTAATCTCTGGGACGGCACTGTACCGAGCCACGGCAACTCGAATAGTGTCCCTGCCCACATCAAGGCCCTCAATGATTCTCAAAGCCAAATCACGCACGTGGGGGAAGTTTGCTGCTCCAACGTTCTCTGATCCGTCAATTAACAGTACAAGGTCGGCTGACTCTTGTGCTTTAAGGAGTGGGAGAGAGAGACAAAACACAACAAAGTGCAACAAAGTGAAAGTGTTAAAACAGTGAGGGACAAAAAACTGCATGCTAGCACATTATTGCATGTGTCACGTAACATTCATCTGTAAAAACAAACAAAAACAAAACAAAACAAAACATACTGCATGTAGGCTGAACCAAGGAGCTATTTATAACTTATTATGTTTATTTTATTCTTATACTAGATGTATTTCCTGTGTTTTTAATACATCAACACAACTGAATTACTGATAATTGTGGTTATTAATTAACATATATGTGTACTAATTATGTAAATATTAATTTCACATGTTTTAAGTAAATTAGTACTAAAATGAGTACTTCCATTATCCTTTCATTAGAGGACTGTCTACTGTCCTTGACTGATTCATTTAAATAAAAAAACAACTGTTGTTATTCATGAGAATAATCATAACGCTAGGTCTATAAAGCCTGTTTAAGACAGGTGCAGAAGCACCTGGGATACATAATTGCTCCACTGAATTCAGCCACACCATGCAGACTCATGTTACAGACCTCAGATATAGTGACCAGTCATGACCCTGTGGTCCATCCTTGATTCAGTGTTCCCATGGTAAGGGACAAGTATTCCCACACAGAGTGTTTCATCAAATGGTGGAGATCAGTGCACATCAAATGTTGCCCATAATATAACTAAAGGTAACATATTTGTTCACTTAATAACCTTGTGCACTAAAACCTAACATAAAAAGGATAACTTGTCAGCTGCAGGTCAAGGATGGATCCATACAAGTTCATCACTGTTTCAAGTGTAGAATAGACATATTTTATAGTGATTGACACATTGACAATGAAAAAGACAAACACAAAAACACAGGACATACAAGCAGTGGTGGAAGGTTAGCCATTGTTAAATGCTCAGTAACTATTGTATTATTATTATTATTATTATTATTATTATTATTATTATTATTATTATTATTATTATTATTATTATTATTATACTATTATAAAAATAACCTGATTTGTTTGAAGTGTGAACGAATTGAACGAATGAATGCTGCTTTAATATTGTTGCTAATGACCAAAAATATCTGCAATCTTTGAAAACTTTTAGCTAGCCGATATAAACTTTAGAGTGCCAGTGGAAAATACCCTGAGTTGACATTTTGCGACAAAACCAAAAAGTTTGCTCATGTTTCCTCTGCTGCAGAACTACTCCGTGTCTAGAGAAGGTCTACAAACGAGATATATATATAGGGGTACATTGTGTTCGGTCTGGGGCCAGGGGAAAAAGCTAACTCTGTGACTACATTTAATTGAATAGCTAATTTAATGACTCCATGTAATAAGCTGCACTGAAAATACTGTTGTCAGCCTTCTTTCAAATTCATGAACGCCTGTACATAAATATGATATTATCGCACAATAGTCCAGACGGAGTCAAGACAAAAAGATCAGAAGATTCTGACCATAACAAGCCCAGTTATCTTGAAAGAATACCATCTCCACCCATCGAAAAAACACAACCTCCAATTTTTCCCCACCATGCAGGATCGGACGTGATCCGTCTCTGACAAAATGCGGCCTGTGTTTTAAAGCTCCTGCCAACGTCCTGCCATCGAACAAATTGCAACAGAAATTCTCCCGTAACCTTGGAGAAGTCTCTCGCAGCTCGAAAGCATGGCTCACCACCACGCCC
>OMNR01057664.1:0-10572 GCA_900303205.1 Mora moro
GGGGGAAAGGAAACTCACTGGCACGACGTTCGAAGGTAGGAAAGCTCGACATTCAGCACAGTTGTCATTGTTTGTATAGAAAGTAAGTAAGTAGGTCACATGTATTGATATAGCACCTTTCCAGAGCAGTGCTTAAAAAAGTTCAAACATGCAATACAACAATGATACAATAGATACAGTACATAATAACAAAACACATCACAGGTCATGCATCCGTGAACCTGCATATGCTGTTACAGCTCACGAATGCCTTGAAATACAGACATAGTCGTTCACTTGAAGGATGCTGTAGTTGTCATCAGTCAGGACAGTGTGTTACGTTTTTAACGGTGGCATCAGTAGGCATCTATATATCATTTGGTTCCCCTGTGTGGAGACTATTGGCAAGCATCAAACAACATATTTTGGATGGCGTCTCATACTAAACTTTCTCATATTCAAATTGAACAATGGCTGTCAAATATTGTTAAAGGGCACAGAAGAATAATGAATTGCATATTACCTCTAAAAATATGCTATTCTGAGGTTAGACCAGTGGTTCCCAACCTTGGGGTCGGGACCCCACTTGGGGTCCCCTGATATGCATATGGGGTCGCAGGAGATTGCTGACTTAAGCTATAGATATTTGATGATCCATTTTAATAAACCATTTTTTAAAAAAAGGTCTCATAGACGTCCTGTATATATGAACTGACTGCCTAAGGATTCATAGCCACGAGCAAACTACATCACTTGGTGTGTAGTAGAGTGACGCGATTACCTTCACCAGGACATTAATATTACCGGCAGATGTTGATCTGCTGGGTAAAAACTATTTGTGTGGAAGCAGATGAACAACAGTTAAAGTTGCGGTCGCAAACATTTTCAGAGCTAGAAATGGGGTCAAGGGCCAGGACAGGTTTGGAACCACTGGGTTAGGCTGTTAGGTGCCTCAGGTAATGTTATGCTAATAGTTAGCGTGTTTACATTCTGTCATCACTAAAATCAATAACACAGCATTACTTGCAATGTCATCTGGAATATTGGAGCCACCTATTTGAATACATTTATATGTACTGTGTATGATATATACATAGTGTATACACAGTATCTAGAATACCCTTAGGAAGGTTCAAAGTGTTCGCGGTCATACAGGTTTATCATTCTGTACACTGTACACTGATCCTAGGCTGAGAGGGTGTGGATTTAGTTGATTCAGAATCCATATACAATATCTACCAGGGTTTTTCATCTGTCAAAACGAATTCCTTCCGGAGCTTTTCGCCGCACCCACTCCCGTCGAATATCGTGCCATCGGAAGTCCCGCCCTCTCTCGGCAATACACGCACATTCGAAGCATCTCATCCCAGGCGTTCTGTCCGGTACAGGTTCCCTCTGATAGGTGGTCTCTAAGGGTAATCTGTTCTTCCTCGACAACATGGACACATGTGCTGTGAGGGGAGACCCCCGTGGCATAGAGAGCCTCCTGTGGTCACTGAGCTGGGCTGTGTGTTCACCCACTGTGCCTCTCGACTGGGCAATATGGTGGTTGGCACGGATCCCTGCTGTGCTCAGTGTGTGAGGAGAAAAGCCCAGCGCGGGGAGCCAAGTGGCACACCATACTCTTTGGCTTTTGTTGTCATGTGTGAAAGACAACTCCAGGCGTGTTCGATCATACAGATGGAGCGGGGGGGCGTTGGGGTGAAGGGGGTTTTGTGCCTCAGATGAGCGAGAGTGTCAACGCACTGTGGTTACGTTTTTTTTCTGCGCTAACACAGGGAGCTATATGTGTTTAGCTGCTTACGTCACTCTGGGTTCTGAAACAATATCGAGTGTCGTGAGTTGTGTGTTGTATGCGAGTATGTTGGCCAGTCAGTTGTAGGCAGTAGTAGTCAGTGGTTAGTTAAAAACAACACATTGGGCTTTCTGATAAAGTGGGGATGTGTGCGTGCATGTTTGTGTAGCCCAGTTTAAAGGTCCATCATTTACTTTCCGTTGTGTATGGGTGCCCATGTGGATGCCTCACCGCCTACGTAGGTCAGAACAGTGGACAGAGACAGATTGTTTGCCTTGATGGCAGCCACTCCTGGGTTTTTCTTGAGAAAAGATAATCTTATTCTTTCCTCCAGGGTCTCTACAGCTGAATGCCAAAGACATTTTCCACTGGTGAGAAAAAATATGAGGCAAGGGAAAAACAAGCAAGACAATATGCTAATTGTTTTAAATACAGTATCACAGGAAGAGAGGTTTCTAATGATGAAAATATATATTTAAGAACTTGATTGGTAAAGATCTAATGTTCTTCTATTCATAAGATAGAAGGCAGACAAATATGTCTTTCATCAGGTCCCAGGTTCTCACGAGCCAACAATAAAGCCCACACTTTGATGTCATGAGAGCAGATAGGAATGTACATTCTTCTTCTTCAAACGGTTGTTGGGCCAAAGTGTGTCTGTCCACGCAAACAAAATATCACATTCTACCACATTGGAGTGGTTTAAACAAGTTTCATTGATATCCTAAACTTGTCTCTGCAGCAAACCTTCCAAGAATCATCTTTCTGAATCAACAATGACAATGCTTGAATGACCTAACTCTTCTGTGAGAAGTCCTTGGTATTCATTGCCCTGTATGTTTGTGAACGCCATTCATTTTGTTGTTGGCCCTAATATTGCCATTTGGATGTGGTATGGCTGGTTGATGGAGACCAATGGGAGCTTGGCCGTGTCCACTGAGAGTGAGTGATGGTGTAGGTGGTTCCTGCAGCATCTCATTCATTATTCATCATGACGGGTGGGCAGAGTGCTGCTAGTGGTAAAAGTCAGACAAGAACCTCCTTTCTTGAAGCCTGGCCACTCTCCTGGGCTCCTCGACCGCCCCCGCCATAATGAACGACGGAGAAATGAAATGGTACACAACACAAAGTTAAGGATAGTTCCCCCGAGGACATTTGTTGAAATTGTCAATGGACTAGAAAAGATAACACAGCGATGGGTAGGAGGGGTTCCTGACTCGAGAGCCAGGTAGGCTACTTCCAGTTCCAGTAGTTAAGGCAAAAGTTTGACATTGGTCATTGTTATTGTTGTGGTTGTTACGATGTGGATAATGGTTTGTTAGCCTCCATTTGTGTCATCCACTTGAGGAATCTCAAAACAAACACTTTAATGAATGCTGTTGTATTACACTGTGTCTTTGTCTGAGATGTCGATGTCAACATAAATACTTGTAATTAGTCTTCCAGACCACGTTAGACCTTAGAAAGACATTAGATTGACATTGCTGCTGAGCATTAAGATACAATTGATTCTCAGCTCATATTTATTATGCAGTTTGTATGCAGTGAGGTTAACTTTCATAATTGCATGTGGTAGAGTTAAGCTTGTTCTTGTTTCTTGCTTGCTTCTACTCGCGGCCGTGTTGTGTAGACAGAAAAACCCCCCGATTAAGATACAAAAGAACCACTGTTAGAGTCTGATGGTGTCATGCAAGTGGGGGAGAGACAGGAACGTCGCATTGTATGCTTTAAGAATACAGAAGTGTTCAAATGGTATTTATTTCTATAAATATATCATAATGCCATGTATTTATTATTATTACTATTATTATAAAAAATGTCACAACTATCTCCGCTGGGACTAGGTGCATGTGAGGAGTAAAACTACTGGTTGAGTCCATGCACTGTAACGATGGGGACCCTGGTTCCAGCAGCTCTACTGCTAGTAGCATGGCACAGCATACGGGCCTTGGACATCCCACTGGAGAGTGAGTCCATAACCCACACGGCACCATTTTGTTCCAAATATTCCGCTTTCAGTAACACGGAAGAACGCACTGAAGTAAACAATTTGTTTCCCGCCTGCAGTAAGACAGCCTCCAACCATCATAAAGCAGTCGTTGAAGGACCACATTGTTGACCCGAAGGACACCATGGTCATAGAATGTGAAGCTAAAGGAAACCCTCAGCCAATGTAAGAACTACAGCCACAGCTCTGAAGGTTCACCGATGTGATCGCCTCCAGCTATGAACACATTGTCTTGTATTGTTTCTTCACTTGGTTCCTTTAGCTTCTCATGGAGGCGGAATGGGAAGTATTTCAATGTGGCGCGTGACCCCCAGGCGTCTATGCGCAGGCGCTCTGGGACGCTGGACATCTATGCCTGGAAGGACCCGGAAGAGTATGAGGCAGAGTACCAGTGCATTGCCTCTAATGAACATGGCTCTGCGTATTCTAACAAGATCATGCTGCGACTTTCAAGTGAGCCGAGTCTGTTGAAACACTGTAGGTCAGATACAATCAGTGTCACACTTAGTAAAAGCTAAATATTCTTCCCATGTTTGTGTCAGGACCTCCACTCTGGCCAAACGAGACCTTGGAGCCAGTGGTGGTCAGTGTTGGCCTCCCTCTGGTCCTCTCTTGTGACCCTCCGCCGGGGCCACCCAAACCTGAGACCTACTGGATGTCCAGCTGTAAGTGCCTCTCCCAAACAAACCCTGTCATGAAACACACTCCGATAAACCACACACAACATGCAGACAAAGCACATCCACCACCAACCTCATGGAGTTGAATGCATTGTGTTTTTATGATACTAGCATTACTGTCGGGTGCCCCATATCCTTTATGAGGACCACACTTAACAAGGCCATATTTTACTGCAGGTTCGTATGCGAGACCATTCTCCTGGCCCATCCAGACGGCCTTCCCGACCATGCAGCCTGTGCGGCAGGACCGCAGGGTGTCCACCGGGGTTAACGGGGATCTCTACTTCTCCAATGTTCTCTTTAATGACTCCCAGACCGACTACTGCTGCAATGCCCGGCTTCCTCACAAAAATAGCATCCAGCAGAAGAGGCCTGTAGTTGTCAAGGTGATCACAAGTGAGTAAAATGGCCAGCTGTCCTCAACACATACGACCAAAAAAATCAGCCTACTTGGTTAATTTCCTGGATGTGTTGCATACACTGATTCCTGAACAAAAAATTATCACAGGCCAGTATTCCAGATTGTCGTTCTATATATTATTAACTTTTTCTTCAGTTTTCAGTTATCACTACTACTTATAACAATACCCTGTATCATAAAACACTGGTAACCCTTGACGTGTGTTTTAATATGGTTTCTACACTCACGGGCCATTTATTTGATTTCAGACAACCTCTAATGACTCACGATCCCCCCTCCCCCAATGACCCAATGTATGTTGTGGTGAGTGTCGGCTCTCTTCGCGTTGCCTTTGTTTGTTTTCCCGGCATCCTGCTGTTAATCAATAGCACGCTAGCTAATCGGTAATGCACGTGCGCTAAGCAATAATCACATTATCATAGTCATTCAATGCTTCTTGAAGACTCTGTGCACGCGGTACATTGTGTGTCGTGTCCACAGCTCGTACCGTGTCCGAGGCTGCCCCCACCTGGCTGTCACCCACTAAGTCCACCAGCTCCATCCTGGTCCTGCAGGGGGAGGAGCTTCTGCTGGAGTGTATCGCCGCAGGAGTGTGAGTAGAGGAGACAATCAATAGGCCCGATTGTTCCACCACCACCACCACCACCACCACCACCTCTGTCACGCTTTGGCCAGTACTAGTTGGTGTAACACTGGTGAGATGGTTGAAGTGATACAGAGGTTTGCTGGTGGTAAATAAAGTATCTTTTGTTGAGAGGCCGTTGTCAATACTCTCGTTATTCCGGTTTGCAGGATTGCGGAGCGTGCCCCATATCATCATCTGAATCACTGAACACTGTGTTTACTACAGGCCGACTCCGCACATTACCTGGACCAAAGACGGAGAGCAACTGGTGATGAAACCAGGAATGAGAATAAAGAACTTCAACAAGATGATCCATATCCCCAAGGCCTCTTTCAATGACATCGGTGAATATGTCTGTGCCGCGACCAATAAGATTGGCTACACTGAGCGAACGATAACTGTCCGGGTCAAAGGTGAGAGACATTAACAGTAGAAAATAATGTTGTTGTTTTTTTTACAATTAATACAGCGATATTTGTCAGTACTAGTTCCCGCCTTTTATTTGGCAGCTGCTCCATTCTGGTTGGAGAAGCCAGCTGATTTGGTGCTGGCCCCTGAGGAAAATGGACGCCTAGTATGCCGGTCTGATGGGATTCCCCGGCCCACCATTCGCTGGTTCATCAATGGCGAGTCATTAGAAAGTAGGTTTTGACATCAAAACACGTAGCGAAGCAAAGAGCGTTAGAGAGTGCCATCAAATAAGGGCCTGCTGTGAAGCTCTATGATTGTCTTCGATGCTAGTGCCCTATTTATTTAGCTGCTGGCTGTATTCACTTTGACATTGTTGTTTATCTTTTTTTTCTCTGCGTCTGTGTGTGTCTTTTCCAGCTGCCATTGCCCATCCCAGCAGGCACGTGTCCGGGGAAACACTAAGCTTTCGTAGTGTGACAATGGAAAACACGGGTGTCTATCAGTGCAACGCCTCCAATCAGTTTGGTTACTTACTGTCCAATGCCTTCGTCAACGTACTACGTGAGTTCCCACCTTATTGCCTTGCGTCTAATGTACAGCCAGTGTTGTACATGTAATACATTCTCCAGTCACTACAAGGGCTAGGGTTAAAACATGTGGTAGCCTAGCTACAGACAATCATGTATGCTCTCCCGTGTCCGCAGATGCGACCCCTCGGATACTCAAACCCCGGGAAGATCATTTCAAGGTGGTAGAGGGAAGCCGTACCTTTCTAGAATGCCGATATTTTGGTTCTCCAGTGCCTGACTTACGATGGTAAGAACGTAATATTTACTTCGCAAAAAAAACGGATTCCACTCATCTGCTTATTCGGGTTTTGCGTATATGTAAGTATATTTCTCATTATGGTTTTTGTTCACACAGGTCAAAGTATGGACAGGGGAATCTGGAAGGGAACCGTTTTAGGACCCACAGTAACGGAACCCTGGAGATCAAGCAGATCCGCGTGGAAGACTCCGGAACGTACATGTGTGTTGTAACAAACATCGCGGGCAGAGATGAGAGCCGAATCAAAGTAGAAGTGAAAGGTGTCTATTAATTACGATAAATGTTTCTTATCGTCTAATCCTTGCTTCGCCGTACAAGCTGGTTGTAACACACCAACACAAATGTTCACTGTTTTCAGAGCCAATGCTGTTTGTGAGCAAACCACAGAACTTGAAGGTCATCCGTGGCAGTGACGTGACCTTTGAATGTGGTGTGAAATCGGACGTCTCCACCCCTGTCACAACCACCTGGTTGAAAAACAAACGCCCGCTCGCACTGAACTGGAGGTGTGCCTCATAACAAACAATATGAACTAAAAAAATCCTGTCACCGTAAACATATTCTCATTTATTCTATGTCTGAAAAACAGTTACAATCAGTAGACCGAACGCTAAACTAATTCTAACTGTACCGTATCCATAGGATCTCCTTAGATGAATCCAATCTGGTAATCACAACCGTGAACAGTGCGGATGATGGGGATTACACCTGCACCATCAAAACCGAGATGGACGAGAAGTCGGCCTCTGCTCGCCTCATGGTGATGGGTACGGCGTATTTGAAATAGAAAACATGACGCAGTGAACTTCAGTTTAACTTATTAACTTCACGTCTTCTCTATTGCAGACCGGCCGAACCCCCCGACGAACCTTCAGTTATCAGATCCATTTGAGCGCAGCGTCCGGCTCACCTGGATCCCAGGAGACAACAACCACAGTCCCATCACAGGTCATAGCCCTTATGATAACGGCACCGCTGGAACACGCAGGTTCAGTGGTGGTCAAGTCCTCCCCATAATCTTCAGTCAACCAACTTGAGTTTCTCATTAGCACAACCCAGAGGCATAACTGCTGAATGAAATGAGACGGATCAGTTCATGGGGAAAATAAACAAAATATGGAAGGATTAAAAGCAAGAAGCTTAAAATGCTCCATCTCTGCCGAGGGTTAACTTGATATTGTGCAGAATGCAACTAACTAATCACGAGTGAGTGAATGATCAGATAATCAAATCATCATCCAATCCAAGTGTTTCTTCTTTAAATTCCCCTCCCTCAGAGTACCTTGTGCAGTATGACGAGGACGACTGGCTGCCTGGCAAGTGGAGGAACCTGTCCACGTATCCCGGCAACCTGAACTCCGTCATCCTACAGCTGGCGCCGTACACCTACTACGAGTTCCGGGTCATCGCCGTCAACGGCCTTGGACCGAGCCGCCCGAGCCGCGTGTCTTCGCGCTTGCAGACCGGCGGTGCACGTGAGTTTTGCCACACGCAGGGAGCACAGGCCAAGGTTAGCTGCATCCCAAAGAATTTCCTTTGGCACGTTTTTAGAGCGACGCAGAACTCACCGATGTGTCCGCTTGTCCCGCAGCCCCGGACGTCATCCCGAGAAACATTCGGGGAGTGGGCACATGGAGAAACAACATGGAGATCAGCTGGGAGGTCTGTTCTTACAATTATCTATGAATGACTTAAACCTCCTCAAACTCAAATTTGAATCACGCCCGTCAAACTGTTTAACTCGATTTCCCCCATTGTGATGTCGTCACATCAGCCGCTGACGTACAGGGAGTGGAACGGGCCCCATCTGAAATACCTGGTGTGGTGGAGGAGGAGAGACTCCAGAGAGGAGTGGAAGAACGCCACGACTAAGTGGCTGAGATACTACATATACGACGCGGACACCTTCACTCCCTATGAGATCAAGGTCCAGGCGGTCAACGACTTCGGTCTGGGACCCGAGTCTTCTGTTATCATTGGCTACTCTGGAGAGGACCGTGAGCATCACTCTTGTTACCACGCACTTATACCAATATCTAAAATTACGATTAATAAGTATGGAGAAAAAAACCCATGTACACTGTTAGGTGTCTTAGGGGTCTGTAAACAGCTATATTTACTAGTGAGGTCTTGAACAATACAATATGACAAAATAAAGGTACTGCATCATCATTTCACTGGTCCGTAGGTCCTCTCAGTGCGCCCCTGAACCTGCGAGTGTCTAACATTGAGAGCACCCAGGTGACCGTACACTGGGACCCTGTGGCTCGCAACACTATCATGGGTGAACTGAAGGAGTACAAGGTGAGTCTACCTCTACATCCTCAGTGTCGTGCAAGGCCTCATGCCCATACACTGTAAAACAAAAACTCATTAATATTAATATAACACTAATATCCGATCCTTAATACCTTTTTAATGAAATATAACTGCTAAACAGGACCTTGCTAAATACATAACATCGACATGTACTAGCCACTGAGATCGTAACTGAACAGAACTGAATGAAATCAATTTCTTCCTGTTGACATAAAATGGTGGCAATTTGTTTATCAAATAAACAAATGAATACAGCCTCGAAAAACTGGCATTGACTGAAAGTCTGTCAAAGTAAAAGTCCCGTTCTACGCTGCGTTGACTGAGTTGACTCTGTCTTCCCAGGTGTACTTCTGGAGGGACAGTAGCCAACTCAGATGGCTCAGCGTCAGTAGGGCTATGAAGTCAAAAGCATTCCCGGCCCTGGACCCCAAGTTCTCCGGGGTCCTCGACGGCCTGCTCCCCTACAGCAACTACAAAATGCACATAGTGGTCGCCAACAATCGGTACGACGGTCCACCCAGCAACACGATACAGTTCTCAACCCCCGAAGGAGGTAAGAAGCTCTGCGATCACTCTGAACGAGGGCATCAGAAAAACACCCCGCTATCTCTCGGTCTAAGAACTTAATCTAAACCAAATATGCGTATTTCCCACACACCGTATGCTACTTGTTTTCCCGCCTTGTTTGGGTGTCTGTCTGCAGTACCATCTGTTCCCAAGTCCTTCCGGATCCAACAGCGCCATCTGGACACCATTTATGTGGACTGGGACTTGCCGGCTGAGCCCAACGGGATCATCACCGGCTACACTCTGAAGTACCAGACAGGCAAGCAGCTTCGTGATACCGAACCACATTCATGGAGCGTGTCTTTATGAATTATGCACTGTTTTTAATGCGTGAGATTCAAATGGAATCACAAACGTGTTGTGATTCGTTGATGCCACCCCAGCTAAATATTTACCTCACGAGTCCTCACAACAACATTCAAGTTCACATCCGCTACACAACACACTGGTGCACAAGTACACAAACAACAAGGCCACTACAGTTGTTGTTCTTCAAAACATTATATATATATATGTATATACGTATATGTATATGTATATATATGTATGTATATATATATGTGTGTATATTGCACTTATGCCTTTTTGCACTTATTTTGCTCTCATGCAGCCATCCTAGCAGTGGGAATATTTTGCTATTAACCTGCAATTTGGAATGCTGGAAGACCTGCACTATTCATATCTTTATTTACCTCAGAAATATATTGTTGTCTCTTTCGAACAAATGTACTTGTAAGTCGCTTTGGATAAAAGCGTCTGCTAAATGCCCTAAATGTAAATGTAAATGTATATATATATGTGTATATATATATATGTATATATATATATGTGTGTATATATATATGTATATATATATATATACATATATGTATATATATATATATATATATATATATATATATATACACTCAAGAAGGCACTCTATTAGACACTAGACAC
>OMNR01057671.1:0-11166 GCA_900303205.1 Mora moro
TAAAGCAATGCAACTCACCTTTTAAAATCAGACCAACCAAACCCAACGAGGGCTGAAATGAAGGAAAGATTAAGCAGCCCGCAGCAGGGCGGAGTGATTGTGAACAGGCGCCACGGACGCCTATCGGGGTGTTCGCGGACATCACGTCCTGTCCCAGTAACGCAAGGGCACGCTGTATGCGGCACGCATGCTGCGTGTTAATCCCCCGTTCCAGCAATATTTCTGTACATTTCTGTAGTCTGTTTGTGCCACACCTATCATTTCACTCAATATTCAAGCATGTAGTCCGTTGGTATGATTGATTGGACACAGCATCTATGTACATGTCACTACTGTTTTGTGTTTCTTTATTTCGTTATATCAATAAGTTGAAACAATGAGAGCCAAATAATTTCACCTTCAATATGGGTTTTTGGAGTAAGTATTTTGCTCGAATGGATCCATCCATTATACTTGCTATGTGTGTGTCCTAATAAAGTACCGATTTCCTCTGTATCACTAAATAAGCACGCAAAAATAATCATTCATATCTGTTACATAATGGATTTGCTCGCCATGTCTCATTCTGCCCCCTTTGAATGTCAGCAATCAGCCTTGGGGGGAGCTGTCGTGTGTTTACTAGAGGGAAGAGGGGAAGGAGAGGGAGAGGGCGAACGAGGGAGGGGGAGATCAAGCGAGGGAGGGCGAGCAAGAAAACTTTTCAGTTCTGAGGAGCCAGAGGAAGCGTGCGCTGGAGCGGAGACCATGCAGGTAAACGCATTAGCTAATTGCTCTGAACTTAATTAAACGACATTCGCGATCTCCCAATCATGCCTATGTTGACCGAGAGACTTCCCTGCGATTAATTGGATCGAGTGTACGCCGATTGTGCGGTGTACCTAACCGATCCGCTGGACCAATCCAACATTCAATTCCAAACTTTTCTGCCTCGATCTCCTTTTCTCTCCTCTCCACCACCCCCGTCGCTGGTCGCCTGCACGTAGTCCTCCCCGAGTAGCTTAGCATTTAATTCCTTCGCCAATTATGGCATGACGCTATTTAAAACGGTAATTTTGATGGCCAAGTGTTGCACCGGGGGTATTTCGGGTATGAAACGGGGCATTAAGGCGCATCGGGTCGGTGTGAGAGGGAGGAGGGGGCGCCAGGTCTCTCCACATCTGCAGACGGAACACGGTCATTAATTAAATGCTCGCTCCGCGTAGGCCGCAATTTGCGCTGTTGAGCAGGCGGCGGGCGGCGTGATCCCGGTGCCCGGCTGGCAGCTCGCAATCAGAGGGGTAAGAAATAACTCGAGGCCGGGGTTTTTTAATAAGGTTACTATGGACCTCGCAATATATTTTTCGACCCCCAGCGATACTTCGCCACACATGGGCACGAAGCTGTACACCTGAACCAGTCGGAGCTCGGTGGTCGCGGCGGTGGAGATCGTCCACTTGGAGACTGTTTCAGGAGGGGTTAATTACCTCGCATGCTAACAGGCTAGCTAGCGAAGTGCCACGAATGTTATTAGCCCAGTCTTTTGTTTATTAATTTAATGGCTTTAGCAGAGAATCGACATGTTTATAATGTCGTGTGACGTGCCTTTCGCAGTTTTAAAGGACTACTGATTGTCAAGCGAGGTTATTTGTAAGAATTATCAGCTAACTTAATCAGTATTTTCATAAACAACAGTGTAATGCGACGTTATAAGGGGGCTACACAGTCTAGCTTGCTAGCTAATTGATTCATGGCTGGCCAGCATAGCTAATTAAGATACTTGTTAATTAGCCATATAGATTCCAAAGGCACATAGCCATAACTTGTTGTTAGTTTTCAACGTCGTTATGTATTGTTTTCAAGTCGACAGTCAACGCATATTCGCACTTGTGTGTAAATCTGTTGTGGTCTGATACCTTGCTAGCTTGCTAATTGGCATGACGAGGAAGTGAGGAATAGCTGTGTGTTCACAACCCATTTCATTAGGACTTCATCTGGACTGCGTTTGGTCAAATGAAATGTTTCGGATGGGCAGTTTAATCACAGTATTATATGTAACCGACGGTTGTCCTTCAGTTAATGTGTCACGCTAATGTCAAGTTCGATCAGGTTATGCCGAATGGTGAACTCTGATCGCTGTTATATTGGGGAACTTGTGCTGTTGTCTTTGTGTTCACATTTGGTCCATGTCACTCTAGTCTGCGTTGCATGTTTTTAAGTGACAATACATCTTAAATGTTCAAGTAGTGTTAAATGTAATAGTAGAAAGATTAAAATTCGATTTCTTAGTAACGCGGTTAACGTCATTAACCCAAACGTATTTAACTGTTTAGGTGCAAATATTGACTGTATGCCCTTTAAATGTATTGGATGACAGCAGTTATAACTGATACGTTAATGATAATTGTAATGGGCCTACCCGTAATCCTTGCAGTGATGGAATATGATCTGAATTTATTGTTATGCCCACAAGGATTATCACGTTAAAGGTCAAAGGTTTGGTTCTGGTCAAGAGTATCATTACAGTTTTTAAATGGCCTAATGGTGTTTTGATTATTATTGGGGTTTTTTTTGTTTATCATGTGTACTAATTGCTTCTATGTAATACCCATTTCAAGGGCCACTACTCCTTTTTAATGCTGAAACTGGAAATGTTGATTCAAAAAAGTTCTCACATTTATGATTCAGAATATTTGGGACACTTAAAAATATCCCCATTGTTGACCTTCAGCACAATGGTGTAAAAGAATGTGCTCTTTGCATTGTGTAACATTCTACCAGTTGCATAGGTAGACATATTATACATTCCTCTGCAGACAGGATTTAGGCACTCAACATAACGTACAAGATTGAATTGTAAATCTATTGAAACAGCAGTGTGTCTAGGTCTGTGTACTAAATTTGGTATTGCAGTAAACACCTGAATTTCCTTGGGGATTAATAAAGTGTTCTTATCCTATCCTAAATGACAGGTAACTCCATAAACTCGAAACTTCGGCTTATGTTGCTTAGTTTGGAAACAGGGTTTTAGTGGAAACCGTAGGTTGCATTCGAAGCTGCGTACTACTGCAATATAGGTTGTCTATTTATGATTGCAATAAGCATAATAATGAACTGCTGTTTAATTATGTATGTATTAATTATTTGAGTTGCCTGTTAATTGGGGTTGCTGGTCTAGTGTTGTAGTGGTCATAACATTTAACATTCTGTTAAGGCGGTCGTCCTCCTGTCGAAATGCATTGTGGGTTATCCAAGTGACTTTCCATAGTACAAATTTAGCCAGAAATAGTGTTTTTGCTAAGGCTTCCCCCTAATAGTCATCTAACCATTAGTCGATCAGAAGAGGCTTAGTGGACCAAGTTTTCTTTAGTTGCGCAAAAAGTAAAAAATAGAAATAAAACGCAACAAGCATCACAACCGAATACATCCAGGGCCGCAACAAGCCCTGATTTAACTCATTGTCAGCTGAACATTGGTGTAACTATGCCTGCGAAGGTTAATCCTCCCAGACACCGCTATTAGCATTTATTCCACTTTTTACAATTGCAATTGCTTGCTTTTAAATAAAGTTCACTAGCTCCTTTTTGGTTGTTCCGACTAGGGGTGCAAACGTGTAGGCCTACTCATCAAGCAAACCATAAAAGATTATAAAAATATTGTAATCTTTTTATAGTTATTTTTCCAACATCTTATAAATCATTTTACATTTTTATATTATTTTGATATGTATTTTGGCAAACTTGGCAAAGCAGGATATATAATGAAATGGTCCAAAATAAAGCCTTCAATGTTGCATATTTTTATTGTGACTAAAATATGTTTAGTAGCTGGCCCGGGTAGGTGGAGTTCCCCTGCGTTCAACAACTTTTACAATAATGACCACCCGCCAGGAACGTCCCAACATCAAAACTGAAAGTGAAATGTGCAGCAGCATAGCGCTACTGTGGTGGTGTATTAAAATAATCACACATCTCAAATAGCAGTTTATGTAGTTTGAAAGTCGTTTTAGAAATGGGATCTTCAACAGACATTCACGCAATTTATAGTGATCTGACGGGGGAACTAAAGACGTGATCACTGTTGTGAGTCCATGAGTCCGTGTCCAGCGGTGTATACCTGCCGAGGAGACGGGGCTTCCAAGTGAAGCCCTCTGGCAGCAGCACTTCTCTCTATAGAGACATTGTTTGGTCAATATTTCTACACAATAGGCATATTGCAAAGTACCCTGCCATAAACAATAGCCTAACTAAAACGCAATTAAACTGGAGACATCTCACTTTTCGAAATGTCCCCAATGGTATAACATTAAAATAGCTGTTTAGAAGTGTATCCTGCTAGCTCTACAACAGTAAAAAAAAAAAAGCAGTGGTGTGTAATGCACATAGACTGCATACAATACATGTTAAACTGACTTTCGTGTACATTGGTGGAAACTATCACGCCCACAAAAGGAGTACACGAGTACTCGTCCGTTGAGATTTGTAGGCCTATTCGATGAGTTTGTAGGTATTTCTTGTATCCCTAGTTCCGATGCATTCAGAACCGCTTCGTCAATGCTGTTAATAGGTGGCCCGCTTCGTGTTTGCTTGTAAAAAGATATTTGAAAGGTTAATTATTATGGTTTTGTATTATCTGTAAAGTAGCACAATGCTAACAGTGTTTCTTTTATACCACTCTCTCAGCCCTGGAACTCAAACCATTTTCTGATGCTCCAAAACATATATTGAAATTATAACATAGAAAAGTACGATGATTAGTTGCCTATCAGCTTGAAATGACTACTAAGAGTCGACTTCAGAAAGTCTTTAATCGGGGGCAGCCCTGCTTTTTGCATACTATGTAAAAAGTAATGTAAAAATGTATTACGTCCAGAATCATATGTGCATAGAGTATGCTAGTATGGAGATTTGGATGGAGCCCAGGTTAGAAGAGGTTTTCCCCTCTGTGTGTAAATGTACTGAATGAGTCCACATTTTTAACAAAATGTCCATTCTTTTTAAAAAGAAAAACGGCAATGAATCGCAATGAAATCTATTGTCATTGTACCATAAATAGTCAAAGTATCTAAAAGCTGTTTTTATATGATCTTTAGGAGGAGTCTGGAGAGATTTTGTGTAGAGACAGCAACAGGGTGGCGGGGTTGCTGTGCCCCCTGTGCCAACAAGGGCTAGAAGACCGATCCTGCCTGGCCCTCCATCTGACCGACCAACACAACGTACTCCAAACCTGTGTGGACAAACTGCTGGACATTGTAAGTATTGTAAGATCATTTGGTGTAAGGATGAAAAACTTAACAAATGGTATTTCAGTCGTAGTAAATACATATGTACCACATCTGCATCACTTCTAAATTTTTGTGTGTGTAATTTGTATGCTTTTTACATGTTTTAAGTTTCCTTTTTAACCATTGATTTGTTTGTGATTTACTCTAGACTTTTATGACTTTTGTAAAGGCTCTTTGAGCGTCTTGGAAAAGAGAATCACAAATAATTTCATGTCTTTAGGCCAAAATGGCTACCTTGATTGCTGTGTGTAATGTCACACTGCATCATTGAGCAACACCCACATTGACTGTAAAGCTGCATTCACACTACTGCGGACCCCAGTTCACCAACATCCCGACGCAGATCTATGCAGAGCTGCCTGCATTTATACTCCCACGTCACGTTAACGTGTACACAAGGGGGCAGTATAGAGTTTCCAAATTCACAAATGTAAATGAACCGACCAGCAGAAACGGAAACGCGAGACTGAGATTCTGCTCCATTGAAAATATGTTGGAAAAGCAACATATAACATATGTTGTGATAGACATTGCAAAATCATTCAAATGCACTGCTGAAAAGCGGTTGGTGTATCTTGAACTAACTGAAAAGAAAAGTCTGCCTGTCGGAAAACAAAACAACACTGCGCATGTTCCCCGCTCCACCAATTGGCGATTACTTACCACAAACCCCCGCAGAGAAGGGCGACGCATTGCTAAGCTCTGGGAGGACTGCACGTCTTCGTGTCTGCGTTTGTCATTGACTGTCAAAAAGGTCTCAGAGTAGTTACGTAGTTCAACAGAGAAGTGTGATTAGGGCTTAATGTGTAATGCCTCCAGATGTTTTGTTGAAAGCAAAGTTGGATAACCTAGTTGTCTTCATTGCTTATTTAAATAAATAACGAATTATAAACATTTAATTTCCTTTTTTTATTTTTTATTTCATAGGCTGTACTTAAACAGTGTGCCAATCCGGGCGACAATGAGAGTGCCACAATGAAAGCCACAGGTAACTAGTTGACTGAAATGGAACTGATATTGTACATGGTACCTTCGGGTTGATGCAGAAGGACAAAAATGTTTATTTTGTGTGTAAAGTAGGGCAGGGTGACATGGCGATTATTTACGATATACTTGCATGATTAGATGATTTTTGTTGGTAACGTGTGTACATCGCAGTGATTTTAATCAGTCATTGTTTTGTTCAAAACCATGTCTATGGGGTCAGTTGAGTTACATGTAGTCACGCAGACTAATGTGATTGGCTCAACTTAAGGTGGTATTAACCCTATTAACTCTTAAGGTAATATTCCAACAATAATACTACAGTCCATTGTCCATTGACTTTGGTTATAAATACGTTTTTACAGATTTGTGGAGCTATTAATGGTTCATTTTGGGTATGTTGTCTTTAGGCAAGAATTCCAAAAAATCACTTGTTTTCAGTAGTTAATAAAGATTCTTTAATCCACGGTTCTTCTGATGGAAAAACCGTCTCTATTAACCATTTCATAGTCTGCATCCATATGGAGATATATATCATATATAGCCAAAAGGCTATAGGCAAAAGTCTTTTTTGTCATATTGCCCAGCCCTACCACGAAAGCTGTCAATTCACTTTTTGAATTGACAGCTGAATCAGATCTTCAAATTGAACAAAAGAAAAATGTTAAGGATGGTGAAAGAATGTTTATTTGCCATTTTTTTCCCATATAAATATAGGTCCAAGTGTGAAACATAACTTATTTCTTTCTTTAGTTTTGTCAGATGCTGCGTCTTTACCAAATCTAAAGTCTGCTGACAACTCCAGTTCTCAAGCATCTCAATCTGAGGAAGATATAGACGTGACGCGACAGTCTGGAGACGGTGCGATGGAGGTGGACATGGCGGCGGAACAGGAAAGTGGTGACTCTCCAGTCGACGCATCGTCACCTTCAAGTCCCCTACAGTCCGACTTGGAGGGAACCCAATCCACAGACGGAACACAATGCCAAAGCGCAGCAGAACGCACAGATGTGTCAGTCACCGACAAGAAGTCCGACAGAACTTCCGCGCTGCTGGAGAACACAGCTTCCTTGTTCAAATGCAACGCCTGTCTAGAGACCTTCCCCACCAAGACTGCTCTGAGCGTCCACTACAACTCCACTTCCCACATCCAGAGGATGACGATAGGCTCCACCAAACAAGGTGTGGACAGTGAGACCCAAACAACCTCTGTTCCTGTCCTCTCCCGGCCATACATATCGAACAAGCCCTACCAGTGTGCCGTGTGTCGGGTGTCCTACAATCACGCTATTACCCTCGAGAGCCATATGAAGTCTGTGTTGCACCAGACACGCAGTAGAAGCGCTGGAAACGCCGCCAACAATGCAATGGCGGCCGGGATCTTGGCAGCCAGCAGCAGCAGTAGTGTTCCCAGTGCAGCCATGGCCACTACCAGCTCTGGATCTGCCCAGATCATCACCACCACCAACTGCCCGGTCTCGGGCCTTTCTGGGAACTTGATGGTGATGGCCAAAGATGGGGAACAGATCCGGGTTTCTCCAGCAGCACCCTCGCTGCTCTCATCCCCAGTGGCCTCTGCCCAGGCTGTCTCCGCCTTTCTCACTCTCCTCACATCCAGCCCAAGCTCCCTCCCACACTCCCTCATCCCATCCATGTTCACGCCCGCCACGGGCCTCGGCACAGCAACAGCAGCTCCTACACAGATGATCATGCCCCTCATCCTGAACGGCTCCCAAACCCATCAGCAAGTGGACGGACAGCCGGGCCAGATCTTGACACAGTGCGTGCCTCTGATGGGCCTCAGCGCCGCCCAGCAAGCGCTCGTAACCCAAAGACTAGGCAGCATTCAGAACCAGTGGTCCTCTGTCGGAATCCAGGCAGCCACACAACTTTGTCAGGAAGCGCAAAAACTGAGTGAGTGTGAGGGGGGACAACTGAAGCACCAGAGTGTTGAGGCAGATGCAGATAAAGGCTTGGTTTGTGCTCAAGATGACATAAAGAAGGAGCCAGAAGGGGAGAGTGAGGAGTTCACACAGACACTCAAATCCGAAAGCAAAAGGACAAAGGCTGACAAAGGTGAAGGTCTTGGAGAAAACAAACTCTCTCTAACAGCCTCTGACAAAAACCTCCGCAATAACAGCCTCTCACCCTCTGCATCAGTGCTCAGCAACTGCAGCCTCAGCCCGGTAAATTTAAACCTTACTCTTAGTCCAGATTCTACTCCTCAGAAATCACAACTAGGCACAAGTCCGGCGAGGTCTCTCTGCAGCCCGAGAACCAGCCCATTCAGAAACACCTTTATGCCCTCAGAGCAGAACCGGCCCTACGTTGACACCAGGGCGCTTTACACCCACCCTGGTCCTCCCGTTCTGTCGGAGTTCCAGTCAGAGGTTCTCTGGGCGTTTTTTGAGTCCCGCAGTGAGGCAGAGGCCGCTAGTCCCCCCCGCGAGGACTGTGAGGCACTGGGCAGAGAGGTGGGGCTCCCTGAGGCAGAGGTCCGTAGATGGCTGGGCCAAGCCCGGCAAGCCAAAGAGAAGCAGAGAGCCGTAGGGTCAGACCGCACACAGCACATGGACAGGTTGGCACCACACCATGCCAGCTCAGACAATGACTATGATGATGATGACGACGACGACGAGGATGAAAGTGCGCTGGTTATCGCAGAGGATGGTGCCGCTGACACCTCAGAAGGTCAGGTGATGGATTTGTCGAGCGGAGGGAAGAAGAGGAGAGGGCGTGACCTGAGCAGGGAGGGTCAGGTAGACTCCTGTCTGACCTCTGACTCTGAAAGCGGGGAGCTTTACACCTCTGTCATTGTGTCTGAAGAGGACAGTCTGAACGCCTCCAAGGGGGCACGGCAGCCAAGCCCTGTGAAGGACTATCGGGCCAAGCTGAAGGCGTCGGGTGAGCATCAGAGCTTGGGTGGAGGGAAGGTGCTGCGCTCCACCACAGTGTTCCTGTCTGACGCAGAGGACGAGTATGATGACGACGAGGAGAGTGCGTCGGGTCAGAGAAGAACAAATGGTAAAAAGAGAAAGATGGAATTTGAGTGTGACGTGGAGGTGAAGAAAGAGCGGCAGGACTCTGACGTAGATCTGGAGCTGGAGGCCCAGGGGGACCCTCCCAGTGCCCAGCACCACACCATGGACCCTATGGGCCTCATCCACCCTCTCCCTCTATCTCTGTCACTCAGTCCATTTTCTGCACAGCTCCTCAGCCCCTATGTCATCTCTCTTCCATCTGCATTGGTGGGAGATGCCGGAAAAGTGCAGAGCTTTCCCAACCCGCCAAATATCACACGCTTCTCTGACCCACTCCTGGCACAGACTCTCTCCTCCCTCGGACAAACCCCTCTATACATGGCCAATGGTGATGACGGAGAGTCTGCGTTGGATCTCAGCATGGGGAAAAACAGTAGCTCAAAGTCTGCTTCCGCCTCCTCTTCTTCATCACCGATGGCTGATATTGCATCTGCACAGAAGGGCCGTCTTCTAGATGGGCTTGGCCTGAGGCCCACATCGAAAGGCCTGGTGGTCGTCCAAGTCAAGTCCGAATCGGTCACCAGCATGTCTGCTGCAAACAGTGGCAGCCGCCTGGTCAATTGCAATAATGGGCCCAAATCCAGTATTTACATGAGGGCAGCGGAAAAGGTGAACGCAGCACTTTTGGATAAGGAGCGAGAGAAGGAGCACGAAAACGAGAAGGACCAGCAGCTGCAGCGAAGGTCCAAAGGCAAGCGATACCGCGACATGCGGCGTTCCAGGACCATCATCCAAGCCGAGCAGCTTGACATTCTGTACGGCTGCTACTTCAAAGACCCCAACCCGGGCAAGCACGAGTTTGAACAGATTTCCGAATGGGTCCATCTTCCGAAGAAGGTTGTACAGATTTGGTTCCAGAACATGAGGGCAAGGGAACGCAAAGGGGAGGTTAGATTCATCAGTGATGGAACCTTGGCGGCAGTGGGTAAGCCCCTAATTAAGTTCACCTGGCCTCTTTCCAAACCCATATTCTCCAACAAGACTAGCAGCAACAACACAGGCTGCATTACCGCAGCACCCATAGTCCGTACCCTGATGACGGACAAAGAGGCCATGAAGGAGTTGAGCAAGCTAACTTGGGTGAAAAAACAAACACCGGTTCCCATCAAGCCTAAAGAGATTGTTTCCTCTTCCTCCACCATAGCCGCTCCTGTCGACAGCAGTTTGTCCACAGTGTCAAAGGCCAAACTAGAAACCACCAGCAATGTGACCATGGCTCAAGTCATACCCAAAGTCACGACACCAACTCTCATAGCACCTCCAAAGGATCCAATTCACATCGCTCCACGCCCGCTTGTGAAGCCCAAGGCAGAAGAAGAGAGCGAGGAGGAAAAGACGGATGATGAAATGGAGAGCGAAAACGAGGTTGGCCCAGGAGCCTCCAACCGCATGGTTCCCAAACTGCCCACCACCCCCATCTGCGCCAGGCCTCCTGCCACAACGCCGGCCTCGCAAAAACAAAATGGGCTCAATTATTGGAGCCCTAAAGGCCCCTTTAAGATCAACACGCTGTCAAGAGAGCAGCTGGCCCTTCCTCCCCCTCCTCCCAGTACCATCCCCCCACCACCCACGCCTAGCATTGCGCCCGTTAGCCCAAATAGCCGCTGCACAGCCAAGATGGCGATTCCTCCACTCCCGGCGAAGTCGAGCCCCACAGACGGCGGCTTCCTGTCCCACTCATCCAGCCGCAGGCCGCGTACTCACCTGTCCTGTCTCCAGCTGTCTATCCTGCAGTCATGCTACGAGACCTGTGCCCACCCAAACGCCATGGAGTGCGAGGCAATCGGGGCAGAGCTTAGCCTGCCTCTGAAGGTGGTGCAGATCTGGTTCCAGAACACCAGGGCCAAAGAGAAACGCTGGAAGCTGCAGCAAGAGAAAATG
>OMNR01057672.1:0-11471 GCA_900303205.1 Mora moro
AGAGAATGAAAGGACGTATACGCATACATCATCGGGGGGGGTTCTTCTCCTGCACTTGATCACACCTCGAGAAAGCCGAGCTGTGTCGGGCTCCGCCAGGCTCACAGCACAGCAGATGGGGGGGGGGGGGCAAGGGAGCCCCTGTTTGTCGGCCCCTGTGGGAGGCGGCAGCTTTCCAAAGAGTGCCATGTCAATCATTACAATGCACCACCGACAGCGGGGGTCATGCCCCGTTTGTGCAATATGGTCACTTTTTCCGTTGAGGGAACGAGGCTATATCGCTGTAAGCTCCGGAGGAAAGGCATCTAGTAGCGCAGCACTTGAGGACATGCAATCAGTCTGCCAAAAGAGGCCTATGAGACGAGTACCCTTACCTGAAACATCTTTATGCTAATAGTTCTTAAAACGCAAATTTGGATGAAATGTTTTGTGTGAAGACGCGTGCAACCGCACAGCGCATAATGCCCGCGTCATTAAAAAAACGTGTGGTGGGAATTCTACTGATAGACACATTGACCTTGGTAACTAATGTGTTAATAGAAATAAAGTCATCCAACAAGGAAATACAATTGTACAGTCTTATTTATTGTAATACATACATAGACCTGAGGGCTCAGTCGGGAGTTCTGCCAGCAACCTTCTAGTAAGGATTGCAGAGAGAAGTCCAAAGAAAGTGTAAAAGTTCGCTCCTTAAATACAGAATATCACGAGTGTTTCGGCGCCAATACTGCAAGCACAGCCGTTTCACAAGTCTGCGCACCCCATGACTAGATAGGTCACAGTCATGGGGTGAGGAGTTCACATTTCATGCTGTTAACCCTCTTATCTATCGGAAACATGGGACATCCTGTTACTTCGGCTAAGCACACAATTCCATCAAGATAGTATAACTGTATTAGAACTGTATTTTCCCATTACATTTCCCCTCTTTTGAAAATAATAACTTGGGTAGGTTACATATCGGTTCACACTTGATCATCGACGAAAACTTACTCTAAATCGTGTCACAGGAATTTCAACCTGTCTTGTAAGCAGGAAACGACTATCAAGCATGAAACACCTAGCGCGTCGAAAAACACTTACCAAAGTTATCACAAATCAATCTTTCCGTAGTAACAATCGGAGGCATAAATGTGTCACAAAGTTCAGAGGGTTAACACATATAAAAAGATATAACATTAATGAAAAATAACAACATGAACATAAACTTCATAATAAAATCATTCCAATCATAACAAAAAAGATCATTTCAAGATCATTCTCTTACGGAGCCCCGCAAGCCCCGTGACAGAACGCAACAGTAATCATATCTCCAGTACAAAAAGCTGTAAAGCAGAATGACATGTAATATATTGTTTCAAATCAATTATTTTCAGCTGGTTAGGCTATTACTAGAACATCCGGTGTGCCGCTCCTTTTCAGGTTTTATCGATGCATCTTCGTGAAAACACATTATTGCTTAGTTTTAGAACTTGTAAAGAGAAAACTCAATAACTTAGAGCAAGCGAGATAATACATAGAAAAAGGAACACCTGTGACACACTCGTGGGGCCCAGTTGTCAACATGATACATCAGGGTGTCGTCGCAGTCGTTAAATGGGGGTAGGTAATTGGGAATTGGCCATAAGTCCTCTGTCGGGATTGCTAAGTGGGTCATGGTGGTGTTGACGGATTTATCTACGGTCCGAACGATCAAACCCCTCACACGGGGAATAATACAACACCCACATAATCCAAACAGGCAGACACCAGATATGATGGACGCTAATATGGCCATTACCAAGGTTTTCCATTTGCCAAGTATCTACACCAGAGTTTTCAGCTAATTCATTCCGTAAGGAGCGCAACCCCTCCAGGGCTTCGGTCACCGATCTGTCGGGAGCGGTGTTGTTGGGGATGAAAGTACAACAGGATTCGCCAAACATTACGCAGATGCCGCCTTTTTCCGCGAGAAGCATGTCCAGGGCCATCCGGTTTTTTGCCAGGCCATTGTTGATGTTGCATCGAGCTGTTCGGCTAGGCCTTTTATCTCGTCGTGGGTGTAACTGACAAAACGCTGCTGGTTGTAGTAGATGTAATTAATCCAATCAACGTTTTTATTCAACACACACACCGTGGGCATAGGATAGACGAGAACCCCTCGCTAATCTGATTTCGTGCTTTGAATTTGTCAGGTACCCCACCGGGGTCGAGTTGTATATTTCGATCAAACGATCCCAGCGGCGCAGCACGACGAAGTCGCACTGGGCCTTTTGTTGTATCAATATTATTAGGTCGCTCCTTGGGGCTACCTAAAGTCATGGGTAACACTAGCATGACTGGTGTGCATGTTCCTGTCCAATCAACAGGAAGAGTTTGTACCATACGTTTACGTGCTCCGCAGGCCCACCAGATATCGGCACGTGGCTGGATTTCTATAGCCCAGAGTCGTGAAACCATCTTCGTGTGTACGTTGTGCAGCGGTCCCATTACTGAACATATGCCAGGTCGCAGCACACCACGGGAAATGACCACGAGTTGACGAAGTTGATCGATATGCCGCAAAGCACTCGTAAGCCCCTGGTCCATATCGGGTCGGGCGGAACTGCAGCCTTCCTTGGGACAGGAAATAACAACCGCAAGTCAGAACATAGGTCATCGCTGTTATTTGCCGGCGCAGCATCAAGGGTTAATAGACATTTTACCCCTTGAGCGGAATTTCTGGTATTAAGTGGAAAAGGCATTGTGATAATGGTGGGTCTAGCTGCAGCGCATTATACAACAATCTTCGCAGACATGTGCTTTAGCCGTATACTCAATCTATTTTAACCACTCATTGCGTTGTACATAGCTGGTTTCGTATGCGATTGTATCAACCGTGGTGTCGAGCTCGAGAATTGCGATTACTTCTTCGCCGTAGGGGATCATGGGCGCTATACCGGGTGGGGTGTTTCCCATGACGGGCTCCCTTGCTGTCGGGACATGGGTTGTGGCTGGGTTGATGGCTGGCGATTGTCTCTTCTTCGGGGATGTCGTCAAGGAGTGCAGTGGTCCTTCCTGGTTCTTCACCTGTCTCAGGTGGTGGCGCTGGGGCAAGCTTGCAGTGGTGGGTGTGAACCCATGGCCCTTGTCCTTGGACCTTGACTGCTGAATGGGTGATGAGCAGCACTTGGGTTGGTTCTGTCCACTTTGGGTCTTTCCACATTATTACATCCTACTATCACTCCAGGAGTGATTGGAATACAGGTCTAATTCCCTCTAGGGCTTCCTGGTTTAGTGGGTATTGATGTGCTCGTGGTCGGTAATCTGATTTTGGGACCACTTGGATAGGTTGCATGCTTTTAATGAACCCCACATCGTACTTCCCTTTTGCCCATAGCGCTTCTGGTAGCGCCTCGAATTCTGGTACCGTCTCCTCAACACTTGCCATTTACTCATAGCAACACACATTTTTCACAACACTTCCCCCTAGCATCACAGTTCTTCTAACTGCCACACTTCCCGTAAATTTCTCTCTGTATACAGTTTTGGTACCCTACCCTTGCACAATCTATTCCCTTAGTTCCCATGGGGGCCCACCCTCTGGTCTCTCGGCACTCTGATACCCAGGGGCCCAAATCCCACCACTGGTCCTCAGGCGCTTTCGCCAGAGACACGTGTGGGAACATACCTGGAACATCAATGGGAAAATGAGATTCAAAAGGAGCATACTGTACACGCGCTTTGGTCGTATTCAATGTGTGTATTTTGGTTGTGACTCTGTAGTCTGTCCAATACATTTCACCTACCATAATCCTTTCTGCCTTAGCGGGCTGTCTGAACCACTTCTCCTCGTAGTTTACGTTTGGCTCCTTTGCTATGTGTGTGGTGCAATGTAAATCATCGGGGTCCATAAATTTGGCCCCCTCGTGTAGGTCTTTCTTTGGCTTTGTCGATTAGCTGTTGGTTGATAGCTCCTATTGCCGTTGGAATAACGTCATACGCGTAAATGTATTTTGGTGGGGATAGGTTGTACTTTACCATGGTGTAGTTGTCTATTGGCGTTCGCGTTACAGTGAGTCCGTCCAATGCGGAGGCCATACCTGCACATCAGATCCCTTCCCAACGGGTTAAACTGTGCTACTTCTGACAACAGGCGGACCCCTGTGGATCCTCAGATCTGATTGGAACTGTGTATTGTTCTCTTACTACCGTTCCCGCTGCTGTCGTTGAACGCATGAGTCTTCCACTAAGCTTAACGTTTGGGTAATGTCTGGCCATTAACACGGCGCCAGAGTCTACTAAGAATGGTACTGCTGTTCCATTAATCATCAGCATAGGCAATTGTTTCCATTCTGTAAGTTCTGCATAATGGGCATATGTGCCCTGTGGGTCGTCATGTTTCTCTTCTAGATGTTGTATTGCCTGTGTAATGTTTGAATGCGTGTCTGTTGTGGTACTTCCCTTGTCCTGTCTCCTATCCTCCTGATTCGGGCCTGGCTTCTCCACCACCCCCTTTTCCGCTGGCACGGGTCATTCTTTGGGCCCTCCTGGCCTCTTCCGCCCCGCCATCCTCCACGTCGGTTGTCGCCTCTGTAGTTGCCTCTGTAACCACTAGACGCATGTCCCACCTTTCCACAGTAATAACAAGGACTCACCCCAGGCACATTGCCCTCCTGTGGAGCCCCATCTCTGTTTCCCCTGAACCACTTATTTTTCCAATCTTGACGCCCATGGCCGGGATTGGGCCCTCGGAACATCGTCAGGCCGTCCTCCCGGTCCTGGCCCCCTCGCTGCTTTTTCCTGGTGGATCTAGTCGTCATACTGCGGGGAACGAGTGTCTTACTTTTCTTTGTATTTTTCCTGTTCCTTCCCGCTTCATCTGTCTGGGACGTATATCCGGGCGGCTCAGCAGGCAGGTCTGGATAGATGTTTCGCATTGGGACCGGTGGAGCTATAGGTTGTGGCGCGGCTGCCGGAGGATGTGCAGCGGATGGCAGGTGAGCAGCTAGCGGTGCTGCTGGCGGCTGGTGGGGTGGCAGATCGTCCAGGTCCCGACATACTTCAACACAACTTGCAGAGTCGAGGTTATCTCTCCCCTACCTTTCTCTGCTACTCTGCCTCTGACTTCTTTCGCACTACAGCGCCTCGTCCTTCCACAACATGTACTTTTCCCAATCTCCTACATACGATTTATTTTTCTTAACAGTTTGCTCCTGCCTGGCTCTTATCTTATCTCCCAAAGACAACAGCTGTGCCACGCTAAGACTTCCCTTGGGCCATCCCAATTCTTCCCAATCCTTTGTGGATCGGAGGACACTTTCTCATTTTTACTTTGATTCTTTCCCATGGGTACGAAGTTATTTTATTCTATGACACAATTTTTAAAAATACACCTCTTTCTTATTCTATTTAAATGGATGACAATAAACTATTTTCTTTTCTTACTACACGTTGTCCGTACACATCACTGATCAACAACCTGGACATGATTCCTTTGTGCGTGGAAGGTGTCGACGCGCCCTTATCGACTGCATACCATACAACCGGGCAGCAATCCTTACCACCGTTACGCTAACTCTCTATAATGGATTACTCTTTACTGCAGTTTCCCTCGAGCGCACTGTACATCGCACCTCACTAATTACACCCCTCGATGTTATTCCAGGTTTTTCTAAACCTTGGTTAAAAACCTTGTATAATTGTCTTAAACACCCTGTGTTTTCAAATTACACATGTAATTGTCTTAAACACCCAGTGTTTTCAAATGACTTTTATCTTGTCCTATTGTATGCTTCAGTGGTATGCCGACACACTGGTTTTCGGGTTATTGCAATAACCGTCCTAAAGCTGATCAGTAATGCATCGGTACATACGCCCTCTCAGGGATGATCAGTCAGTAGATGCGTTGGAACCGGAGGTCCTCGATGGAGAGCGACGATCCCACTTCTGACACCAAGTTTGTGGTGGGAATTCTACCGATAGACACGTTGACCTTGGTAACTAATGTGTTAATAGAAATCAGAGTGTTTTGGCGCCAATACTGCAAGCACAGCCATTTCACAAGTCGGCATACCCCATGACTAGACAGGTCATGGCCATGGGGTGAGGAGTTCACAACAACATATTTCATGATGTTAACTTCCTTATCTATAGGAAACATGGGACTTATGGCACAATTCCATCAAGTTGTATTAGTATAATAATAGTATTATAACTGTATTTTTCCATTACAAACGTTGTCACTGACAAAATATTCACATTTAAGTGGGATTGTATCTATGTCGGCATAATTGATTATATATGCATATATAACTCCTGTATATAATAAATGATGATGAATCTTGCAAAGTACACTTCATTTGTATTGTACACTGCTCGGGCCCATGCATGAATAAATACATTATTGTTTACTGGTAGATTATTCATCCTAAAGGTTTCGCCGCCACAGTATAACCCAGTTTGTGGGTTTTACAGTCACATTTAAGTGGGTCAACAAAAAAAAAAGTTTGGGAACCCAAGTTTCCAAGGGCTTAAAGCGACACACGAGTAGAGGAGGAACGCAAACAGCTTACTCCCCTATCTTCCTCCTCTCTCTCCCACACTGGATTAAAGGGAGATAGGGGAAGTTTGGCATGGAAATGGAATTTTTTCTTTTTTTTTTTTGCTTCAAAAGACAGGTCTGTGGGTAAGCACTGTCCTTGGGGATACCCTACATTCTGTATACTTTTCACATTTGATTTTTCACACAATCTTTCTCCCTTTTCCCTCCCATCCCCCTTGTTCTGCTGCTCTCTCAAACAGACAAATACATTGGATATAGATAAAGGAACAACATGCTATACCCTGAATACCCCATGTTATTATTGTAACATCCCATTATGGATTGGGACATGGTTATGATGGTGAGTGGACACAGTAGAGCTCTTATACACTTCTACATAGACAACTTTGTATAGTCCCTCGGAATGGGGTTAAAAAAAATAAAATAATATTATAATTATATAATTATTATATAATAATCTAATATAATGCTATCGTCTCTCTTGGGCTATATATAGTTACGCTGATGATTTAATGTAGCAGCTATGTTTATGCAATGTACATTATGTACTTGTTAACTAGCTAATAATAATTAGATATACTATTTTTTATTATTATATATTTTTTTATTTTTATATATTTATTTTTATTATTATTATTATTATTATTATTATTATTATTATTATTATTATTATATGTATTATATACACTTACAATATGAATATTACATATACACTGTTGAATTTCTTCTGTCTGACAGATATAAATGATTCATTCAACCTATTTAACCTCAATCCTGATCCGTGTTATGATATGCAGAAACGTGACTTAACTCTTGACTTAACTTCTCCCCAGTTGGAAGGAGACGTAGGCCTATTAATGTTGACTGTGCAGTGGCCCTGCTTTTCGCACTGGATCCATCTTTGTTTTCCTCTTTCTTCTTCTTTGAATGTCCAAGGATAGTGGGTGTATCACAGTATTCAGAGAGATGCTGCCGTTGACTGCTTCTGTTGGGGAGATTTGTTTGAATGCTTCCAAAACAGCACTATGCATCTTTGTTCAAGTGCACATTGATTTGCCTGCATGTTGTTCACAAGATGAAGGCCAAAGGTGACACAAAACAGAAGAAGTAAGCTAAAAGGAATAGCTAACACAACTATTTAAAACCAATAGCTAACACATCCTCTCGCCAAGTACAATCAAGTACTGTCATTTGATTGTAATTGTCGATTTTTGTGTTCTTTGTTTCTTACTATCAGCTTTTTTTACTCATTTAATTAGGGGTTAATAATTATCTTATTGATAGCATTTATTTGTGCCCTGGTTGAGCGCTAGTGTCCTCCAGAGGTGCCCCAGAGGACAGAGAGCAGGACCGTCGATGGACAGCGTCTCTTTAAGCCAAGGCTACACTCTTGCAGGCTACGGTTGGGCAATCAGCACGACGAGCGGCAGCTGATACAGACCTGGAGGTGAAGCAGCTGTCGCTCATCCCCAATCAGTAACCAACCTCTCTTAACAGGGAAGTGCTTTGGCTCACCGGGGGAGGTGGGAGGAGGAGAGGCTCGGGAGGTAACAAGCAGAGTTCAACCTAAAGACCCCGCTTGGGAAGACTATTTTTGTTTTGTTTCAACCCCTCACCCCCTCCTCCCTTCAAGTAAATACGCTTTGACGTTTAATTGCGTTTTGATCTAACAGCCCACCCTTACTGCAAGAGTTGCCGCAACTTTTCATAATATTCAAATGGCTTTGTTCAAAGGATTCGTTGATACATCTGTTTCTCCAGATGCTTTTTTTTATTTGAAATATGAATACATTATTATGCAATATTATTCATTATTAAGAAAAACCTGAATAACAGCCAGCCATGAAATAAAATAGCAAAGGTGGGCTATAATAATACAAAGGAAGGAAGTATCATGTTGTGTTGTGTAAATGTTTTAATGAAATTTGAGGGAAAAAAGCAACTGTTGAATCTTGATGTATTGTGCAAACATAAGACCAAACCGACGGGTAAACACCTGACCTCCATAGTCATCCCATTCAGCATTGTGCTATACATTTATCATTCCTCTGGTTGAAGAGCTGTGTCTACAGTGATCAAACACAATATGATTTGAGTGGCAGCGATAACACAACTCTTGCTGCTGTTTGTGCTCCCAGAGGAAATGAAAGTCTGCGATCTAATAAAGAGGCTTCGCAAATGAGAAAATATGCTTCATTGTAGGATCGACAGTGTTAGTGGAAATCTCTTTATCGAATGATATTAATTAATTGCCAACCCATTGCACATATCATATTCCAGTTCACTGAACTCTGGGAAGTACAAGAATTGTCGCATCAAGATGAGTGATCAATTGAATTGTTGCGTTTTTCTTTGAGATTCTCAATTTGCAATTTTAGGGGCAACTTTATCCTAAAATATTATAATATTCCTGATCCCCCACGAGAATAATGTACAGTAAATGATGTGATTAGCTTCAAAAAGTACAGTTGCTAAGTGAACCCATATGTGTTATACCATGGCATGACTAGGGCACATCACGAGACAGAAGCATGTAGACAAAGGTGGACTAACTAAAACTAGCTAAAACGCCCCTCAAAAAACATACAAACATTTGTACCATATTTCACTCAAAGGGGCAGTACAACTGGAGGGGTAACACGAGCAGGAATGGATGGGGAGAAAAAACAAACAAAGGAGAAAATAAACAATCCCAAATCCCTAGGGTTAAACATGAGAGAAATAAACCCAGGGATGGATGGTTACAGAGTGGGGGGATTCTGAGACTAAATCTACAACAAATACAGAACGGAATGGCTTGCTTGTAGTGCATTTTAAGAGGAAGTGGTAATTTCAAATGACAGGCTAAATGTTGTCTTCCCGGGGGCTTCGTGCAACACCGTACAGGCTTGACATCGACACCATTGTTACTAGCTTGTTTGAGCCTGAGCCAAGCTTAGATCCTTGCTGTTATCCCCAAATAGTTACCAACAAGCAATTATAATGGAGGTACTCTCATGGTGCTGCTCGAACATGTTCAATCTAATCTGCGAGGCAAAAGGTATGACGCAGAAATTGTCCACACCAGACTCACATTAATATTTATTCACGATATCAATCAGTTTGACAATATGAAAACAGAAATGCCCAGATCCATCAATTTAGTTTACGAATTAAGGTAAGGCTTTCTAAGCATTAAATACGCACTCACCTTTAATTTACCCAATCACAAACTCCACCATCACCATCACCGTCTAATGCAGTCTTAGAATGGGCCAGCCCTCTCATCCTCCTGTGTAACTGAGGAAGGATCCAGGATCTTTGCAGATTGCGGTAAATCGGGTATCATGAACCTTTAAGCTCCAAGTCCAATAAAACTCAGTGTTCAGTTACGGCAAACTATGTGTGATATTTATAGTAATCACCGGACTAATCCACATCATCGGCATTGAGACCTTGTGGCTGGTTGAGAATCTTTCTCTCCAAACCCTTTTTTCAACGTGGTCAGCTAATTTCAAAGCCGGCTCATTATAGAAGTCTCACATTGGTTTCGGAGTGAGGTGTTAAATGAGGTCTGACACCTGTAACCTGTGACACTCGAAGAAGACATTTTGGTTTAAAGACATAAGAGTAAAAAAAATGGAAAACAATGTACATTTATTTTGTATATGTAATTTACATTTACATATGTAGATGACATTTCAAGTATAAATCCACTAAATTAATTTGTACATTGGTTGGTTGTGGAAAAACCTGTACAATCTGTGCTTAAATCACACTGGACGAATGGCCCGCTAATTCTAGATCCAAGGTCATTTTAATGAATCTTTATCTTGCACATATTGGGTCATACTATGACTTCTCTCACAGCTCAAATAGCGAAGAATATATCCGACCGATTACCGTTGAACTGGAAGCTATTCCAGGAGAAGACCTCGTTGATTTGCAAGTGAGAGGTTGTTATGTTGTGTGCGTACATGATTGTCTGTTTGCATATGACACATTCCCTCCTTCACATTGACATTCATTTCACTGGGGAGGGGCGGGGCAGTGTTTGCGTTGTTTGCTCAAACCCAAATTGCACACCGTTTTAATCTCATCAGTGCAAACATGTCATACTTGGCGCAAAAAGTGGATGAGAGAGTCAACGGCGATCCTGTCCCTGTCTTGCCGTCATAATCCGGCATCCTCAAGTTTGAGGTTCAAAATGGGTTTAAACGGTAATAACATTCATTCACTCCCCCCGTAGTCTGTGCATCACCATTAGGGTAATGGCGTTCTGCTGATATCCGCGGGGGGAAAAATGGATTTAGGATCCATTAGATGATTAGGCGCGAAATGACATTATCTCTCAGGATGTGAACTCCATAGAATCCATTCTGAGATATTCTTTTTTTTTTCTTCCCGAAACGCCTCCTGGTCTGTCAATCAATTCGCTTATCAGTTTGTGTTCCCGGGCGATTCGTAATCACCCATACATTCAATGCCTCAAGAGCAGATGACTAAACTATGCGCTCAGAATGAGCTGAAAGATGCCTTTGAACTCTCGCTGCCTGTAGGCTGCTTGCAGAGGAACATTGACGAGGTCCACCCCCCCCCCCACTCCTTATTCACAGTCCATTAATTAAGCCTGACAATTACTTTGAGTGAAACATTAATTCATAGGCTAAATGGCAACTTAAAATAACTTGAAATTTGAGAAATTGTAGGGGAATAATGATGAAATTAGAATGCAAATGGCATCATGTAAACAAAGATAAAACCAAAAATATGCACTGCAGTACTTTGGTGTGGCAGGAAAGGAGCTTTAAACAATCAACTAACTCATTTGGAAACGGTTACAAATTGACATTCAGTGTGACTTCAACATTAGGAAGGTACAAAGAAAGAGATTGTTCTTTCCATTGAGTGGATTGTTGTCATTTCTATCCCCGTTTCTCCTTTGCTGTGCAACACTTTTCGCCTTGTG
>OMNR01057674.1:0-10000 GCA_900303205.1 Mora moro
CACACGTATGCTTTGTTTGTATGCTTCACTTCTAGTGTTCTGGCTGAGGTTGGTTTGATGGCAAACGTCTTTTTCTTGCGCTTACTGAAAAAGGTTGTTCTTAAAGACAAAAAAATGCCCACTTGTGTCATTGCCAGATAACCTGGACAACCAAGTGAAGTCAATGTTCTCAGCAGGTATCGGAAGGCATGAATGCGGTCCGTTTAAAACTTTGTATTCACTGCAAAAGCATGAAGTGGACTAAAACTGCCGTGCTTGTCCTCTGGTATATCTTCTGCAATCAAAAAATGACATTGTCATAGTTTCGTCCTCACTTTCGCTTGGCCATCTCTAACCTGCCTCTCTCCCTCCCTCTCTCTGTCTCTCTAGCTTTTTTTAATCTTGGCCGTCGGAAGAGGGGATTGCAGCTTCAACAAGAACTAAAACACCCAATACCTCCTCTGTTCTTACTCCCTGCATCGACCTTTTTAATCTTGCATCTTTTATCTGATTTGTTGAATAAGGCCTTATGTGTACTTGCATGGTATTTATAATGAGGAATTAAATCAAACTGAGCCAACTGGGGAAGCCTCAGAATTGACACTGCTGTCTTCAAAGAAATATGAGACCACCCTTGAGAAACGGAAACTGAACAGAAATCTTTGGAGAGCGTTTATGTGGTTCCTGACACAACTGTTTAATGGCAAATCGGTCAACATTGCAGTTATCTCATTCCTTTTCAAAGGGAAAGCTGGTTTCTAATACAAAAAGTGCACTCAACAGCATACCTCTTAAGTCAAGTATGTTATCAAGTATCGCTAATTAACAATGACAATTGTAGAATTAATAGTCAGTGGGTTGTTTTTCTTTTTCAGTTGGAAATAATGACACACATGCTGAAATCATTACACCTCCATTACACAACGCTGGTATTAAATACATTTATATTTAAAAAGAATCCTGCGGAAACTGAATCCATCATTTTCTTAGGCACTTATTAAAAGGCTGGATTTAATGCTTGAATACCATGGCGGTCACATTAAGTGTCCTCTAACACATTGTGCTTTAACAGTCACCAGCCTATTCTGTATTTTGCATGCATCCCTTTATTTAATCACTTAAGTGATCATGACCCTTTCCCTTGTTGTTTTAACCCTGGTTAACTACATTTGCAGTCTATTAAATATTGTTTTTTTTTAATGATGCACATTATTAATGTATATTTGCTGTCTTATACTTTTAGAACCCATTTGCCAAATATTACTATAAGGTGTAGTTGAATTGATCCCCAAATAGAGAAATACTGAAGAATACCTGTGCATTTATATAATTTATAAGGATATATTTTGTGTATTGAAGTGGAGACCTGTTGTTTATGAAATATTACCTTTGGATGTGGCTTTCACTGTAAAGAAAAAAAAATGGTGTCAGGAAATATACATTTTTAGCATCTGTCATCATTTCTTGTAGTCCAATACTTTTCCACAACGCATATTAGGCCTACTTTATTGTAGTTTGAATGTTGTTGTAAATTTTCAATAAAAAACAATCCTATCCAAAAATCTCAACGTTTATTTCCTGTAGAAAATAATAAAACTATACTATAATGTAGTGTGTGTGTGTGTGTGTGTATGAAAATAGAATACAAATGTGTAATGCATGTCTCACTGCCTAGATTACAACACACTCCTGTGCCTTTTATGAATAACTAAAGAATGATGTGGTTTTTCGACACTTGAACAACATTATGGTTTCCTGGTTGTTATTTGAATGTTAATTTAAATCATTACACATGCCGTCCGTGCTCCTTTCCAACTGCGGTGGCTGTTCGGGCTCCCGCAATGCATTGTGGGCCAGTGCAGTCAGTGACAGCCGCCATGATTTTTACAGTAGTTCGACAGAAAATGGACGCTTTTGTAGAGTTCACGTAGTATTAGTTGGTCGTGGATGGGTTCGCGTACAGTTAATACAGTGCATTCGGAGCAAACCAGTACACCGCTTTTATTTGGGGGCCGTTTTTTTTGTTGCGCAGAAAGCTACAACCGCAAGGTTGTGTGTGTGGGGTTGATGCTACCGGGCTGCTGGTTGTTAGCCCGTGTTAGCTAGCCTGCTAAGTCAGCTAGCCTGCTTTCAAATAACATTTACAGGTAGTTAGCCATTAGCGGCTATCTAGCTCGCACATATCGGTCTGTAATAGTTTAATTCTCAACTTGAACCACCGATGATTCGCCGGGCCAGGGCCACATCTTGAGGTAAGGACCGCATAATGCGCCTGCATCGGGTTACCACCGCACATATTGGTGGGTTATTCGCCCGACACATTTCCGCTCAGATGCTTGGTAAACCGTCGGTTTACTGCGTCACTCCTGTACGTAGGCCTCGTGTTGGTGTTTACCACGAAAACAATGTCCCGATCGCGGTTATCTTTGCGACAATATGTGTACACGTTGGCGCTTGAGGAAGGCCGTGCCTAGGCGATTGGCGTGGAGCGGTCGTCGGTGAACAGGTAGTTAGTGGAGGCAGTGTTTGGACGGACGTTTTTGGGGAACTCCATTTTCGCAAATGTTTATTTGTGCTACGCCTTGTACAGAAAGTTGAGCCGATGATCTCTGATTAACTTCTTGTCGGAATAACCTTTTACTTTCGATACTAGGTATGGCCTGGCTCTGACTGTAAGGTGCTGGTAATGGCAGAAGGGCTTGGCATTGGCGAAATGCCCTCCTTTGACCTGAGTACAAATTCTGAAGCTAAAAAGAGACCCAATTCATCGGATGGCAGTAAGTATTTGCATATGCATGTATAATAATGACACACAATATGCACACATGGTTGTATTGATCTATGTGCAAGGTGTACCTTACACATAGATCAATACTACCCTATTATGTCATACTTCTAAACATTGTTGTTATGCTGTTTGTCACAGGAGAAGAGCCCATAAGGAAAATGCCAATATCAAAGTTTGGTGCCAGACCGCGATTTGAGCCTGTACACTTTGTCAGTGGGGGGAGCAGTGGAGGTGCTGGCACTGATGAGAAGGAAAATGATAAGGAGCGCAAGCGAGGTGACTCTCATGGTGCAAGATCATGGGAGTCCGAGCAGCCCTCCTACGGCAGTGGAAGAGGCCAGGGATACTCTACCACCAGATCTGCCTTTGACAGAGTACCCTCATATGGTTCTGACTCCTGGAGCTCCCTTAGGGACAGAGATAGGACCAGGGATAGAGATAGAGACATACCCTCAGGTAGTACTAGTACTGGTCTAGGCTATGCAGGACGCGGGGCTGCCGCCAACTATATGACAAAGACACAACAGGACTATACTGCAAAATATGAAGCCCATGGCTCTCGGAATTCAGATTCCTACTCTCAGCCCAACAGGCATGATGGATACAGCGGGGGAAATAGATCGGGAGGATGGGATGCAGGGCGGCAAGGATCGGGGTATAGTCACCAGGACCGTCCGTCCTCCAGCAGGCCATTTAGCAGAGTTTACAACAGCCCAGGCAGGAGCAGCCCCAGCCTGGCGCAGTCTGCAACGCCGCCGCCACTTCGGCCCATATCTTCAGCGATCATGGAAGAGAAGCAGAGGTTGATTTCCAATGTGGCAGCTGCATTAGCCGTCTCCTTTAGAGACCCCATGTACATGACCGGAACCGATTCGCCCAATTACAATTTCATGTTGAGCCGCAGCATCCAGGCCTGCAAGACCAACCCTGAGTATATATACGTCAACCTGAAAGATATCCCTCAAGCCGATCTCCCGAAGAACAGAAAAGTACTCACGGAAGGTTATGCATGCGAGTTGAGGTGCCAGTGTGTATATCTTGCGACTGGATACTCGGGCAGTAAAAATGGAGCCAGGGACCGTGCCTCCGAGCAGGCTGTCAAACTCTTCCTAAAGCCGGCCGAAGTTCGCATTGTGCAGCGCAAGTATAGACACTCTATTGTCACCGACATTGTGGTATGTCAGATGCACAGTCCTACTCCGGCCTTTTTGCCCGCACTTCGAAACCCCGAGGACAAGCCAACACCCAGCTCAAAGGGCCAGTATGAGCCTGACAAACGTAAACACTGGACAGAATTTGTGGTGGTTGACAACGCTCACGATGCCATATGCATACTGAACAACTCTGCCGCCTTTAATCGCATGAAGATCGACTACAAGTTCGACCTGGTCCCAAACAGCAGTTATTGGCTCTGTAGTGTCTACCTGCAGGAGGAGCTAGTGGCCCAGTCGAGGGGCACAAAGAAGAGCTCGAAGCATGCGGCAGCAGAGGAGGCCGTGAGGAAACTTCGCATGAATCAGGCAGCGCGACAACAGGAGCAGCAGCAGCAAGAGCAGCAACAGCAGCAGCAACAGCAGCAGCAACAGTCGCAGTATTCCAGAGGAAACCATCAGTCGGATCCCTCTAGTGGATGGTTTGGGCAACAGGTTGGCAGGAAAAAGCACCTGAGTGAATTGGTCATTCTTGAAAACTCAGACAACGCCATCTGCATCATTAACGACACTGCTCAGTTTAACAAAGTATCGGCCGACTACAAATTTACCGTGTTACCCGACCACCGCTGGAGATGTGAGGTGTATCTGGAAGGACAGTATGTAGCGGCAGGTATCGGGCCAAAGAAAGTTGTGAAGCACATCGCAGCGGAGGAGGCCCTGGCCACTTTGAGACAGACGCAGGCCGTGGTTAAATCCAACCTCAGAAAGGAGGGTCATTGTGATGCCATATCACGCCATCAGATACTGGCACGCTCTACCGAAGAGAGCATAAAGCAGGAGATCAAGGAGGACAACATAGGAAACCAGCTTCTCCGCAAGATGGGCTGGAAGGGTGGCGGACTCGGCCGAGACGGGGAGGGAATCGCAGAACCGATCAAGGTCAAGGAGCAGTTCTCCAGAGAAGGTCTGGGTATGGACATGGACAAGCCTGGGAATCAGCTCAGCAAGCGAGATATCGAAGATATCATCCGAAACTATGCCACCTCTGACCGCCAAGATGACCTGCGCTTCTCCACCGACCTCAACAACGACGAACGTAAGCAGATCCACCATATATCTCAGAAGTATGGCTTACGCAGCAAGTCGTACGGACAGGGCAGACAACGCTTTCTTGTTGTCAGCCGCAAGGTACATAAAGACCAGCTCATCGGTCAGCTGCTACAGGAAGGACAGGTGGGACGCTATGAGCTGGTGAAACCTCAGGCCTCTCACTGATTTGCATGTTGTCGTTGGCATGGACCTCTGGACAAAATAAGTATGACAGTAATATTCATACTTAAAGACTGACTCATAAAACAATACAATACAGATTAATAGTAGGGTATCTTTTAGAAACAACGTGGATGTTTCTACATTCCTCTGCCATTATGGTTTAAGCCTGAACAAGGTCTTTTAGGTAATGTTTTTTGCTCTTATTTTTTTCGCCATTCCACAAGTCTTCTGTTTGGTTCTCTGCACTACATGCTTGTTTTGAGTGCTTTCATGTTCGAATGCCTTGGTTATTTGTTGATTAAACATCACTGAAATTTGGCCAGAAACCCTTCCTTTTTTTCCCCTCAACAATTTTCACTGTAGCAAAATATGCACCTCTACATGTTAAGTACCATGACAGCGAAAAATATTATACGCCCAATCTAACCGTTGATACAACTCAAATCCAAACTAGCACTTGCAATGTGTATTGATTTTCAATTGAAAGCTACCACCATGTGTTAACTATCTTCACATGGAATTGTGAAAGCTGTGATCTTGTTAACTGTCTGGTGTTTCATTTGTGTGAATAGTTAATGTCTGCTTGTTTTACAGCTGTAATTGAATAAATTAAACCGGAAACAAAACTAAACTTCCCTGAGATGTAGATTTTCTCAAGAGGTACTGAAAAAGCAAGGGCCACAATGAACTGGTTTATGTTAATTTTTATTTACAAGAAGAAATGTACATTTTGTTACATGGGTTACCAGTGCAAAGTTTAAACGGAAGTCAGCGCCTTAGAAAATGAGACGCCAATGTTCAGGCAGTTTAGTCGGCTTGTATACGAGTTTATTTTTCGGGGGTGAAGGGGGAGCATAACACACAACCCATAAGTGCCTGGAAAGGACACAGAACACAGTCTGCCTTAACATTTAGTCTGAATAGAGTCAAGTCAAGGTAAACGTAACGAGTAAAAGGCATGGCTTGGAACATGTAGTCTAGAGCCACTTGCTAGTACTCCAGCCTGCATGTACCCCAAAGGCATTGATTGTAAAATAGATGGACATCAGCACCAGGCTACCTTCAGCCACACCGTAGCACGTTTTCTCGTTACCCTTCATACGTTTTCCTCACAAGGTATTGAAAAAGGCTAAAAAGAAGCAGATAACATTGAACACACGGTAACTTGAGAACACCCACCAACAACACAAATAAAAATGTATGTTGAGCAAACCACACACTAAGCTAAAGTACATGTGTCAATCGTCGCCCAACCTTGGCAGGTGACGGAGAAAGAGATGTTTTGTTTGAAAGGTGAAGGGAGGACGAGTAACCCAGATATAACAAGGTACATTTACTTGAACATATGCTACCGCCCAACAATAGCATTCTGTAGAAGGCAATGCCACAACACGACAGCATACGACTTTAGCAACAGCTACGGGACAAACAAATTAGAAAAAGGATGTCGTCGTAGATTGTGTATGACTGTTATTCCTCACATGATCTGCGGAGTCTTAACTCTTGTGTTGGACATTGTTCATACTTTGCAAACAATCACACGTGTCAACAATCGCGCCAACTCTGTTCGACAATAGCAGAAACCCTCTTCTCATACTCCCGCTTGTTCTCCTGGTAGAGCTGGGCCGCTTGGCTGTTGGCAGGGCTGTTCGGATTGGGCTCATCCAGTAAAGACTTTGAATAAATAGATTAAAAAAACAACTGTTAAAATCTTTTCTACAACCATGTATAGTGAAATGCATACATGTATGCATGCAACTCCCAGTCTGCCCTACCCCCACCAGTAAAGACCAATTTAACTCCACGTGTGTATTAGCAATGCGAACAACTTGCCCATGCAGAGATATGCAGCTGCAAATATACTGTATAACACTCTTTACAACCTTGTTCGGAAACAAGTATGCTGTTGATGTGTTGACATGCATGAATAGATAAAAACACCTGTATTGAAGTTAATATTGAAGAAACATCATAAGTTGGACTCCAACGATTCTGAAGAATGTCTAAACATATGCTGCCATCGGCATAAACTGCAAGAAAAGAAAATTAAGGAAAAAACATTACGACACTTTTCCAAGTAGAATTGGATTTAATGTAGGATGCTGACAGACACTACTAAATCTTACCATTTGGATGAAACATTTTGGAGACAAAACGCACTGTTGGGGGTTTATTTGGATACTCTTCTGTGAACTCAATGGTGAGTTTAAAGGTTCCTAGGGGTAAGTAAAGCAAAGCTTAATTCAAAATGCATGGCTTTAAAACAGCACACCAAGCTCTAGTCGGCTTCTGTATGTCCCTCACCACCACTTGGAATGCCCATCAGAAAAAATGGCACATGTTGAAATAAGAGTGCCTTGAAAAAGCGTGGCTACAAGCCAAGCATCTGCTTTTAAACAATACCATGGGCTTAAATGGACAGAATCCTGGAAAGGGTTTTGTTTAAATAATCTAACATTGATTCAATTGATTGTTTTTCTTTCCCAACTGCGAAACCTTGTCTGCCTCAATACATTGAGGCAATAACATGTTTTATTGCTTTTGTCAATTGGTAAAATAACATTGAAAGGAATTGGGACAGAAACATAATGCCATGTGCCAGAACGTAATTTAGCTGTCATAGTGAGATTTGCCATGTATATAGTGTATTGTAGCAAATGTACTTGATGGACCAAGGCAGATTAGCTACTGCAGACTTTGAGACAACCTACCATCTTCAAAGGGTGTTCCCTCTGGTCTAAAAAGAAAAAAAAGATAAAATAATATAAATAGATTCATTTTCAATGGATTCAATTACAATAAGTGATTGAAATCTGGGACTATTTCAAGCCACCAGTTGACACATGATAATAAGTTAGTAACAAATGGTTTCAAACGCAAGCTAATTACAAAAGTCAAAAGGTCGAACTGCATTTAATTGAACAAATGTTACTCACCCAAATATCACAGCATTCCATACCATAATATTATTTTCGGACGGGGCGCCACTAACCCCTGCTGGGGGATCTTCTTGCAGCCTAACAATACAATAAATAGCACATTAAAATATGACCATGACAACACTAACTACTAGATGTGAAGAAAGAAAAAATAGGCAAAATAGAGAAGCTAACCTAAATAAACTAAACTGGTGTGTCTAAACTGGTCTCAAAAACATGATTATATACATTTCTAATACGACTGGGTTGGCATTGCCATCATAACTTGAGCTGTATTCACTAGTAAATAGGCTGGACTCATTATGTCATGTTAAACCACACTTGTAACCACTTTTTTTCAACAGGTCAGAGGGTCAGCAGACTCCTGTGATTCGACTGTACTCAACACTTGGAGCACGTGTTGAATGTAGCTTTTATTTTCCATTTCACCAAATATCATGTATGTTGACCACGATCAACACATCACAGAATACTGCCAATGTATTAGTGCATCCAACCTAGAGCTTCCAAGTGTCTACAGTGAGCTATAGTGGGCTACACACAATGAATATTTTATACAACGTCTGCTATTACTATAGAAACCCATGCACTATAGATGTATTCATATAACAGCATTGTAACCACCAGGATCAATCCAAATGCGACCGATTTGGATCGACTGTGAGCCATTGCACACAAAGACCGACAATCATCCGTATATGATTTTTACAAACCTACTTAAACGAATAGTTATTCATTATATGTAAGATTACTACATCCCTGTTACCTGCCTACCTAGCGTCGGCGTAAGCAGGGCAGCTAGCTACTGCACCTTAGAGCGTATTGTCTCCAACACGTTTAACAAGTGGCATGTTCCCTAGCTAAACATAGATCACAATCAAATTATAACCAGTTAATATTAAAGAAACATATACCGGTTTCCACTTTCCACGCAGCGTAATTGCCCATTTATACCATATTAGCTACAGCTAGCGCAGCTAACCATGGCTCGCTAACGTTAGCCGTACAATTTTCGCTTGTTTTTCTATTTCCTTACCGTTTAAAATCTCTCATTAATCGTCGTCTGGCTGGAGTTGACATCGTGGTCACACTGTGGCCCTAATCGCAAGCATACACGTTCGCGTTAAAATAAACGCGGCACGGTTTTCTAATACTTTATATTACAGCTAACTACCGTTTATTAGTTTGTGAAATATTCGCTGGCTGTACTGGTCTGCTGCCGTCTCGAGTGGCGGGCGATACCACTATACGCGGAGGTAGGGAAGCTAACCCAACCTGGCCCCTAAAGTCTGGCGAAATAGACACAAATATATCTGCGAAATGGGATATAATTTACAGGATAAACACGGAGACATAGCATGGGATACGCCAACAACGGTTCGTGTACGTTTATTAGCAACTGCTCCACAGTCGGTCGTACCTGGGACCCCTCGCACCTATCGCCTGTCTTTCCAGTTAAAAAATTACGTCATTTGTTTAGCAACAGTGTTTCGCCATGGCGCATAAGTGTCGGCCTGATCGATAATCGAATACAAGTAAACGGTCTCCGTGTGTCTCGGCCGTCGTATTCAATGGGATACCACTACATTGATGACTTGACTGCAGCTCCAAACTGCTAGAGCTGACACTCTCATAGAGGCCCCATTTGAAATTGTAAATGTAGTTAAGGTATCTTTAATATCCCTATATCTATATCTATCTAGATATATATCTAGATATAGATATATAGATCTAGATCTATATCTAGATCTATATATAGATATATATATTTAATATCCCTATATCTTTAATATAGACTCTCCGAAGTTGTCCAAAGTGTCCTGTAGTCCCCAGAGGTCGCCCAGAAGGTGGGGTTATTCAACAATGTA
>OMNR01057678.1:0-10348 GCA_900303205.1 Mora moro
CTAAAATAACTGAATCGTGTTTCTCTTCCTCTCAATCTACCCTTTAGGCTTTTTTAAATAATTGGTCTTGTGGCAAACAGGAGTTCGAACATTACAACAGTTATGTTAACAACTAAAAAGTGAATCAGGTCAGGAAGCAAAGTGTCTGCTCACATGCTCAGACATCATTACTATTATGATAATGGAAAAATTCTAATTCAGACAGACAAATTTTGATATTTCTTAACAAATGTGGATTCCTTTGCATTGTCCAGACATAAACAGCGTGACACTTGATCGATAATGGGCCCTTCTATAGTCAATGGCATGGTTGAAAGCACAAACGCATTCTCAAAGGCATAGTTTCAAAATGCATCATAAAGAAATATATTGAAACTATTGTTACCAACTGAATTATTTCAATATACTCTATCAGTCCGAGCTACATAGCATGACACGTACTGCTAGAAAATAAGTGATGCATTTTACATATTCAGGAAGACAGTTGGCAGATCCAACTTTTTTTTTTCCGGCTACAGCAAGTATGATAAAATAATTAAATAATAAGTCCACTGAAAACCTGAATATAAATAGGGACTGTAGTGGCTTTAAAAATGCTTTATAGTGTTATTTGTGCTGCACTGGGTAAAAATAGATGGATCACTGTACACACGCTTATGCTGTGACTGCGTGATCCTCTGGAACCTCTAAGCGGGTCAGAATTGTATTTATATGTTATATATTATTAGGATTTTATAAACACCACACCGATACAAAGCTAGTTTTTCACCATCACACAAAGTGAAAGGCTATGTATCCCATAAATGTAATGTATCCGACTTTCTGAATTTGGTAACGAAAAGGTTTACTTCCCAGCAGGGTGGAAACATGACGTCATTCACGTATGGACATGGTGTGTTAACAGTAGAAGGGTTTGCCGTTGGCAGCAACATTAGCAGGCAGTATGCCTAGATAACCTCTCCATCGGAATACATCTACCTACAGAAACCGTTGGATTAAACCCAGTACAAACATCACACTGGCAAGCACTCAGTGACTTGATTTAGTTTTAAACGGTTTATGTACATGGAAACCCCTGACAAATGGAAGGGAAACCGTCTTAGGATTGACAGGTGAACACGGAGGCCGACGAGGTTGATGGTCTCACTCTCCCCTCTACTCAAAGTAGACTAAGAGCTGCACGCGCCGGGGCCAAGTGATGACGCAAAACACCGCAAAACACAATAAGTGCGCGTGTTAGACGAGCTAAGAAAAATACAATGCGTTGAGCAAACAGACAAGGGTGCTGCATTATACATGAAGTGGGGACAATCAAATCAACTGTGCAAGGTATTGCTGCAGCATGAATAAACAGTGCATAATTGATACTGCTCTCTTACATTATGCATCCACACTTGCAAACCTATATGTGAATTTATGACACACAGGACACCTGAGCAGCCTATGTGCAGGATACAGTATCAATGAAAGAGCCACACTTTTCATGTTTTGGGTACAAAAGAATTGACAAGGCTTATGGAAGCATTTCAATATGACAAAAAGCTGACAAGAATGAAGAGAGCTTCACCAATGACGTTAAATATTTAGTTTGGTTCTTTTTATGTGTAAAGAGAAAATACACCGTTTAGTGTCCAGTGTTTTTTGTTTTACAAGGCAAAACATTAACAGGACTAGACAAGCACAAAGGTCTTAAACCTTAGATTAAAATCTTGGTCCTAATGGCAATGCATTTGTATTCCTCCTAGCTCCGAGTTGGCATACTTCCAAGGTCACTCATGGTAGAGGCGATCTGTTCTTCCATATGTGCCAAGACTCACTTTATTACTCTGATTTTTGCTAGATACAGTACAAGATGCATACCAGCATAACTAATGACAAAAATACAATTGATCAAATTGAAATAAAAATAATTTAAATAGGAATCAAAACAAACTGTTTATGGTGAAATACAACCACATCAGTGTAATTGCAAATTACCATTTTAAAGTGAATATTCTAGATTACAATACTACACAAAATGAGTCACAATCTCCCTTACACTGTACAGAGACCTAATCAATCTTGACGTTACATGTACCTTGCAGACCATGTGCGTGTATACATGCTATGCTGCGATCTCCATCTCGGAGGGTCCTTTAAATTGTTTCCAAATTCACAAATATTAAAATCAACAGAGCGGCACGATTGTAAACTGTATTACGGATCACACCACACCACACCATCCTAATAAAGGCTATATCGTGTTGCTTTCTTGGCAACTCATCTCCACCACTCAACTGTGGCTGTGCTCCTCGTCCTGCAGCAGCCGGGACGTTAAGGGACGTTAAGAAGACACCGGTGGACCCTAACTGCAACACTACGACCACTACTATAACAACACACAGCCTGCTACTGCGGCGATCAATGAAGCCGTCAGGCGCTAACGTACACGTACATGATGTACATGCTGCTAACGCAACAGAACATCGTGTTGGACTTGTACTGAGTTGTGGCTATCGATCAGTCGACTGATTGAACGACTTGAAAACGAATGGTGTAGAAGGAGACAAAGGGTGGTTTTCTGACTGCTCGCCGTCAGCTCATTTCCCCAGAGCCACGACGTTTCCAACCACGAATTGAATTGAATTGTGTTGTATAGAATTAGGATTCAGCAGTAATATTGAATATTAACCTGAATGAAAACGGCACACGCAATGACTACCAGCGGTGCGGCCGCACTGCGCTCCACACTCACCTTCCGTGTAAGGCGATCAATCCAGTTGACTTGTGGGAAATGTGGTTCCGAGTATACGGAATATGTGTGTTTTAGTCTATGAAAGACTACAAATACCACAACGAAGTTATATGACGACGCATTGCTACGTTCATGTTGAAATGGAATAAACAGGGAAGTCAATTTCTCCGCATAGGTCAGGACCTTATACAGTCTATGGTCAGGACCTTATACAGTCTATGGTCAGGACCTTATACAGTCTATGGTCAGGACCTTATACAGTCTATGGTCAGGACCTTATACAGTCTATGGTCAGGACCTTATACAGTCTATGGTCAGGACCTTATACAGTCTATGGTCAGGACCTTATACAGTCTATGGTCAGGACCTTATACAGTCTATGGTCAGGACCTTATACAGTCTATGGTCAGGACCTTATACAGTCTATGGTCAGGACCTTATACAGTCTATGGTCAGGACCTTATACAGTCTATGGTCAGGACCTTATACAGTCTATGGTCAGGACCTTATACAGTCTATGGTCAGGACCTTATACAGTCTATGGTCAGGACCTTATACAGTCTATGGTCAGGACCTTATACAGTCTATGGTCAGGACCTTATACAGTCTAGGGTCAGGACCTTATACAGTCTATGGTCAGGACCTTATACAATCTATGGTCAGGACCTTATACAGTCTATGGTCAGGACATATGAAGTCACTGAAATACTGTGTATGTAAAAGGTTTTCAAATAGTTTTTTTAATGAGGTTCACTGACAAGACATTCACATTTTCTGATCTACTACAATGAATATACTAAACTCTGTCCTTCCAAGTTCAGTGTCAGATAGAGCATAAGATTGTGAATGCCCAGCATAAAAAACCTGTTACTAGTTTGCACACTGTGATGGCGCCAGGACTACCTGTTACTGACACATACATTGGACTATTAGATTAGGACTATTAAGATTAAGACTATTTCAGAATTGTGAAAGAGTTGGCCCACACAGCTTTAATTATTTGAGGACCCTTAACATTTAGTCATTTGGCAGACAAGTTGCCAGTCAACTGAAGTGCAGAAGTAGTGTGACATGTGCATGCTTACGTTGGTTGCACAACAGGTACTCTGCATTCTGTGCAGAGGTTTAGCAGTGCACACTGGTGGTTCAGCAAGTGAGATGTTGCAGTTGCAGTTTGTTGCATCTGATCTCTACAAGATCAGATGCAACAAACTCAGCAAATGTTTAATTGTCAATCATGACCTCCAACATTTAGAAGACATTTAGGTAGAAATTATGTACAATGATGAGCCAAGCAACAGTTGACTGTTATGTTGATAGTTTATGCTGTGCGGGGTAGATAGTCTTTCTGGGGTGACGGTTCAGCTGAAGGTGGCACTTTTTCATCCAGACAGATGTGTTGGAGAGATGCCGAAATACATGCAGGGACGTGGTTGCACGCCGTGCAGGGTCCAAAAACTGAGACGCTTATTATTATGGAGGCAAGGTGGACATTTATCCATCAACACCTCTTTTGCATTCCAAAGCTGAGCCAGTTAATTCCCCCATTGAGTGTTTCAAGAAAAAAAAAAGACTAGATTAATAAAAAACTTTGACATGTCAACCCATTTCAGATAGATAGAAAAACACACTATAGAGAGAGACGGACACATTTCCACTGGTTGTCAGGTTGTCATATGCCCATATATGCATAGGCAACACCTAACAGTGTTCTTAAGAATGCAATTGCGAAGATTTAAAATGCCAGAGACATGCTGTGCCTACATGTGTCGAAACAGAAGAGGTCAGAAGCATGTTACGATCTCCTATCTTTTTCCAGGAGACTGAGGATCATTCCTGGAGTCTCTCGATGTAAGTTGCAACCAGACCCCTTGTAAATCCAGAGGATTGGCAACTAGGCTAGTCTAACGTTATCATCAATTAGCTAGAGGGCAAAAAAGGACTTATCTTTGACATTATTACAAATAGCCCTTTCTTTAACAATGGCCACACAAGAGGGGTTTGGACAAATCCAGCCTGGAAAAAAAATGGGTACCCCCAAACTTTTGTAGGCACGCCTGTGTGTATGACAGGGCCACGTAGACACCTTTGGAGGGGCAGGTTAAAAAGGGGCACACTGATGTGTCCATTTTTTTAACACGCACACGAAGACTCCTTACTGCAACTACCTGTTGCAGGGGGAAAGACTGACGGTTGTCGGTGCATACGTGCCAAACAGCAGTTTGAAGTACCCAGGCTTCTTAGAGACTTGGGGGGGTATAACTGTTGCATAACTGATGCACGATTTGAAGGTGATGCTGTGTAATGCTAATACTAAAAATATAACGTGATAATCAATCGAGTGATTTTAAACACAAATTAAACTCACCATCTAAACATTTGTTAAATGTTCTTCTTAATAAGGACCACGGGCAGGCAAGAAAAAGCCACTCCCACTACCACCACCACCACCACGGCCTACTGACTTCCAGACCTCCAACGGGCGACCGACCTCACCTTGCCCTCCACATATTAGGAGCGTGGTATGTTGCACCAGCGCACAGCTTTCACAGGGCTTTGGTGGACGCTGGAAATGCAGCAAGAGATTTCTCGCTATTCGTCTTCCTCTATCGCCAGACCCATGGTGCCCCACCCGAGCACCCACTCTTAAGCACTCCTAATCGGGCATACACCGGGCTTATTCAGCCCACCCGCCCTCCACTTCCACGGCCAACAACAACAAAAGCAACAGCAGCAAATCACCATTGAGCCAATCACCATCGAGCGAGAACTTGTCATACTGAGTGTATATGTTTTGTAGTCCAGTCCTTTTATGTTTCCTTTTGGGGAGAAAGGGCTAGGTAAGTTTGGGGTACCCTGTACATTTCCATCACATAGGTTTCTCAGTGTTAAAAACATTAGCTTAGAGGTGTGTGCCACCCAATTTATTTGTGTTATTGTAGAGTATTGAGGGTTTTGTTTAATATTTAGTTTCTAGCTAAACCCTTACCATAGGCAGCTCTGTTTTGTTATATTAAGTACATTTATTTGGCACCACCTTTGGTCTTTCCCTTCCTCTCCCCATCTCCTCATATTGTAAATAGAAATATTGAGACTCACTGAGCACATTAAATACTTCTGTCCACTCAATTTATCTTTTGTTTATTGCTACTTGTTCCTTCTGTTCACCATTTTTCATCAACTGGGTTTTATGTTTACGTCCTTCCTCCGTAGATATCAAAAAGGGTCAAAACATCTACATAGAACTGGCACTAATTTGAATTGCATACTCTCAGTTCTAAAAAGCTATTTATTAATTCCATTAGCAAAGTCTCAAGTTTTCTTTATTTCTGCGGGTGGAGTTCAACGAATCATGAATTAGAAAGCAGGAATGTTGTTCACCCTTAGACAGTCTTCTATCCTACTAGGGTATCATACAATCCCATGGCCGTTTACAAAGTGTTTGAGGTTAGGACACATCAGATCTACTGAGAGCACCTCTTTGGCTCAACACCACTACCGATGCACACTGCTGTGAATGAATATCATAGCATCTCCACACTCCCTGTCTGTTATTAAACACAATAGCGCTACAGCTGAATGTCTTTGCATGTCTTTTTAAGGAGACATAACAACTACTACCTCTGTAATAGGTCTGAGTAATGTTTTGACCCTCCCTTAATGACTTTCAACTCAAGCTTTCTTCATCCATCACTGCCTAGAGTGGCATTAAGGACGAGCGCCATACTGGTTTCTCTTCACTTGGTTGTCCTTCAGAAAAACGTAGTCCCCTTCTTTAATGTGTGGATGACTGTCATACCACTTACTTTACTTTGAAGAGATGAACACCTCCACTGCTGGCGGTGCATGTCTAAGTTGCTGGACGTCCCGGGACGAGGAAAGGGAGAGCATACCTTCTGTGTCAGGATCATGGCTGGAGTCATCGAGGAGATGGGTGTCAGAGGTTCTGGGTTGATGATAGCAGTAACCTCTGCCATGAGGGTGGAGAGCACATCACGAGCGAGACATGATGGGCTGATGTGCGAGAGCATGGAATCTAGAATCTGTCACGCCCATCATTCTTTCCCACACTCCTCCCATGTGAGAATAATGAGGTGGGTTAAAGATCCATGTACATCCATTTTGGCTGAGGTGGCGTTGCATGCTGGGGTCGTTGGAGTCCTCCATTAACATTGGAGTTATTCGCAGGCTCCTTTAAAATGAGTTCTACGGTCGGAGCAGATCAACTTGGCCAGGCCACAGAGCGCAAACAAAGTGGCAGAGAGTGTTAATAAAGCTGAATGTGTCCATAGCTTGATCTGTTTGATGTGCACCACGCTGAGGCAGGTGAAACTGAGGCAGGTGAAACTGCTGTTTGTGGCATATACGCCAAGGACCTAACACGTCCAAACCCACATTACTAAATGGTGCAGGTAAGTCATTAAGAACTAATTCTTATTTACAATGGCAGCCTGGCAAAAGGCAAAGTCTCTTGAAGGAAGGGGGTAAAGGCTAAAAATAAATATCAAAAGTTAAAAGACAGCAGCATACATCCAAACATTTCCAACACACCCACTACTTACATACAGTCACAATAAGCATGACATAAATGGCATAGTCTAGCACACAAGCACCGGGCAGGTAGCTAGCAAACAGCAGCATCAGGCAGGTAGCTAGCAAACAGCAGCATCAGGCTACACAACGGCAGAACAAGAGTAGCATACACAAGCGGTAAGACAAACAGGCAGGAAAACAGCAGCAGCAAGAGAGCAAGAACATGCATGAGACAACAGTAAGCAGCCCACAGACAAGGGTTAGGGAATATTAGTGGGTCGGGAAACAGCTGCATGTATCAGTGAGAATGTCCATAATAGTCCTTGAAAACTGGCTTTGGGATACAATTGTCCAGTCTTAGTTGGGGGTTTTTGTCGAGACGATCCGGGGGGGTAGATCAGCCGTCTTCTGCTCCTCTGTTGGTCACACACCTCTTTCCTCCTACTATCCACATTACACTTGGTAAAGCCCTTGGCTTGACTGTCTTGTGGTAGTGCCATGTGAGCAGAGTAGGGACCTGGATGCAACTTGGGATGATGAGAGGGTGTTTCTCTGCTGGGTCGAATTCTGAGTGGTACCGGCAATCCTTCAAACCTTCTTATTGTCCACCACGGGATCAAGCTACCTCAAACGGCAGGTTTTGAGAATGTCCTTTTTTCAGGCACACAATGTCACTTTTGTATGCTTCTTCCTCCACAGAGTGAATGGTGATCTGAGGTGACAGGACAGCAGCTGTTACTGCATTCTCTCTTCTGTTTGGACTTGAAGGACTGTTGAAGTAATGTGATCCAAGGCTGGTGAGGGAGTCTGTAAAGTAGTACTGTGGGGCCTTACTTCTGGGTTTATCAGGTTGTACTCAGGTTTATCTGTTTTCCACGGGACACAAGAGGCAAGCTGGTGTCCGACAGGTGAGCTGCAGCCGCTGCCCTAGTGACGACATCTGTGGGGTTCAGATGAGTGGGTACATCGTGCCACTGTTTCTGATGTGCTGCACTCGGTTGCTGACAGGCATGTAAAACCTCCGGGCTTCATTGTAAATGTACCCCAGAACAATGTTATTGTCTCAATAGAATTTGATGGTCTCAGTTTGAATATCCATCCAGCTCATTGGAGATCAGCTCCACAAGGTCCACAGCTAGGACAGCAGCACCTAGTTGTAGTCTGGGTGAGTGTGTGAGTTTCACAGGATGAAACCGATGTGGCACATTCCAGGAAAACATATCAGTAAGGTACAACAATAAACATAATATAGAATAAAAATGTAAAAAAAGATATACAGCATAGAGGTAGTGTCAATTAGTCAATAATTATGGATCAAATGTGTAACACATGTAGCAAATGTGTCCACAAAAAAGCCAAAAATATGTTGAATTAAAAATGAAATGCCATTAAAATAAAACATCAAAAATCGACCTGTTGCCCCTAATGTAATGTATGTTTAATTTGCTCCAGTTTCTTAAAGTGAAATCAGAAATCCCTTTTCCAATTGAGTAATCTTGAGCGAGTGGGCTCAAAGTCATTTCAGGAAACACTTTGAATATGGAGCTCCAGAACAGGACATTAAGGACTGTACAGGACCAGAAAGTGTGAAATAAAATACAAGGGACTTGCTTAAAACGATTACAAGTGAGGTCTATGTCAGAAAATATTTTGGAAAGCTTATATTTTGACACTTGAATCCGATGCAAGAACTTGCATTGAATGAGGGCATGTCTTGCACAGATTGAAGGACCAGATTTTTTCCCCATAAGTCCCCCTGTAAGTTTCCCTGTATTATTGCTAATGATGGGTTGATCAAGCTGAGAGATGATTACATACGATCTTAATATTATACCGCAAGCATCTTGATTGACATCTAAGATTGAATCAAGGGATGTTTTTGTTGGTAGGGAAGGAAACTCCCTAAATTGACCACGTACAAAGTGCCGAACTTGGAGATACCTGAAGAAATGACATGGGGGTAAATTAAACATACTTCTGACATGAAACTACTGTACTTGTACAGGCTATTGATATTAAGTACACCCTTTTCATGCCAAGATGTACCACTTGGTAAATGTTGTATCTATAAGGGAGGCAGGACTATAAGTGATTGGTTCCTTCTAAACTGGGACCAGATCCTCAAGGAGTGCAACACGACAGGGTTATGGCAGGACGACGGGGCAGGCGAAGGCAGAGAGGAACAGAGTAGAGCAGATAACGATGTCCGACCACAAAAGTATGATTCAATATGTAGCCAAGCGGGAGTGTCAGGAGAAGAGGTATCACAACGCCAGTACAGTATTTTTTTTTTATGTAGGCTACCCAATAATAGATTTGAAAGTTTGGCAAGGCCATACCACCATCTAGCTTGGGTTTTTGTAGAAACACCTTACGGGTGCAGGCAGACTTATTGTTCCAAATAAAATATGAGAGAATACTGTCAGTCTTTTAAAAATGTTTTCGAAATAAAATGGCCACTAAAGACAAAAGCCAGATGTTCGTGGGTGTTCGTGGGTTTTTTGTCCAGTGGGAAAGGGGCTATAGAGGAGAACATTGTCTCCATACAAATACATTTTGTTCCTGTTTTGCTCTAGATATGCCCTTAATGGTTTGATTTTTACATATAGAGGTTGCAGGTGGTTCCATAACCAATGCAAACAGAAGTCAGAGGACATCCCTGTTTTGTCGTCTGCGAGTTTAATCCACAAAATGAAGATGGGTCCTAAAACAAACAAACTGGCGCAAGACATAAAACAAATAATCCCACTCAACAAGGTCAAAAGCCACCTCGGCGTCCAGAGAAATGAGTACCTCTGGGTACTGAGAAGGAGGTGTATAAAGCACATTGAATAAATGCCTAAGGTTGAAAAAAGTGCCTCTTCTGCAAAAAAATACATCAAATGTATTCTTGCAATTATTAATTATGCTTTCTCAGCTTGCTCCTTGTCCCAGACAGCCATCTCTGATCAGCATGGCATATCTGCAAATTACACACACACACACACAAACGCTCCAGTGGATTTTCATTTACATGACCATCAGTAGTAATGTTATCAGAATTGGTTTTGACTGCTTTCTTTTGCCGTTCTAAGCAGGTAT